>CALNHX010004632.1:0-122956 GCA_940337035.1 Agriotes lineatus | reverse complement strand
TGCGATTAGTGATGTAAAAAAACGCGTTTTTTATAAATCGAATAAAAAACCTAGAAAAAAAACAGAAAAAAACGGTTTTTATTGTTTTTTTTTGGTTTTTTATTCATTTTTGTAATTGGCGGCATGTTTTGGTAGGAACCCACCCCTATTGGAAGTTGCTTTAAGCTGGACCCAGCTCTGAAACTGTCGACCTGATCGACGAATCAAGTTACGTTAGCGATTCATTAGACAGTGACATGGGCGACGTAAACTGCATGGATACTGACTCCAAGTCCGTTGAGGAGTCAGCCATGTCTGTTAGAGAGTAATTTCTGCATTATTATAATTTCTACAGGGCGTTAGGGAAGTCGACGGAACAATTTCTAGGGGTGAATCCTTGTCCCAAAATATGATGATTTAACTCAACTTACCTATATACAAAGTTGCTTAGTTTAGCCGCTAGAGGGCTTTAAAAATTATTAATAATAATAATGGTGTGGCACTAACACCCCATGAAGGAGCTTGGCCTGCAAGGCAGAAGGTCAGAGCTTCCATATTCTCGCTCTCACACCCGGCTATCGCGTGTCAAATTCATGACACGTGGTGATGTCGTGAGCATCACGCATTAGACAACCGCATTATTACCCATTATTCCTTCGAACGCAGGTCCCCAATTATTTAAAGCGACTAGCTTTTTTAAATGTTTTAACCCCCTGTATAATCACTCCCAATTTTTTTTCTGGACAGTTACTTTAATTTAGAAGCTATTCACTCTCTTAAAAAAAATTTTGTTGGGTAATCGGTTTAGCCACAAAAAATATTTTCTAAATCTCTACAAAAGCCTAGTGCTAAGTTAAAATTACTGATTCAGCCTTGTAGGGATTTAGAAAATATTTTTTGTGGCTAAACCGTTTACCCAACAAAATTTTTTTAAGAGAGGAAATAACTTATAAATCAAAGTAGCTATCCATAAAAAAACATTAGATGGATAATTAATTGTGACAAAGTTTTTAAACACCCTGTAATTTTTGAAATTAGGGTTTATGCCACAAAATGCTTAAGTTTACTGGTAAAAACGCATGGCCAAAAAATGAATAAAATCCATCAACGATTTTTCGACTTATTTGAAAAAATTAAAAAAAGCTAATCATCTTTAAAGCCCTCTAGCGGCTAAACTAAGCAACTTTGTATATAGGTAAGTTGAGTTAAATCATCATATTTTGGGCCAAGGATTCACCCCTAGAAATTTTTCAGTCGACTTCCCTAACACCCTGTATATCCACTTTGGCTATGTTTCTATTTTTCTTTAGAAATATTTGCTTTTTTTTGGTTATTATAAATTCTATAATTCACTTTACCTACGAAATGTATTATTTTTATTTAAAAATATCTGTTTTTTGTTTTTCCAAACAAATTACTTGTTGTTATTCACTACACTTTAATTCTGAAAAAAACGCATTTAAATAAAAAACCAGACCGCTTGTTTTTTTTTTTTTACAAAAAAACAGGTTTTTTAAAAAAAACGAACGGTTTTTTTTAGGATGCATCACTACAAGCAGTATAACGTCACATTTAACTGACGTTTGAAGAAAAACTAAATTTTACACTCGTAAAGCACTATGCGAATTATTTATATACACTTTTTCACGGCTACGACGCTGATTATCAATTTTTTATACTTTGAAGAAAAACTAAAATACAAATTATACAACACGGGTACTACAAGTATACTGTCTACGACAAAACTGATCCTAGCAGATGTTTTTGGACCTACGGCGGCCGGTACGCGGCAGGGGTGCGCATAGGGACTATACCTGACTTTTAGGGTCGAGCAAAACCTAATCTGCTAACCTCGAATTTGACATAGACTTACAGTACCACCAACATATTATTCATGCGTTGTATAACCATGAACATTCATAAACGTTCGATCATTTCTGAAGGCACTGATAATAATCATGCTTTCAGGTTGTTCAGGTTGTGTTTCTACCCCTGGACGTTTTAGATTTAATTCGTTTAATTATGACTAATTTTAATAATCATAAAGTCTATTGATATTGCACCTGAAAATCATTTTGTGTTATATAGGCAATAGAAAACAAAGGACAAAAGATACACAAAATAACTGACTTTGCCTTCAGCATGCGGAGCCTTAGTCTCTTACAGAGACACTCTGAGCTGATTTATTTTATGATACTTAAAAAAGCAGATTCATCCAGCTAAATTATTATTTTTTCCTATAAATTTGTATGATAATTAAAAAATAGGGTTTTTGCGTAAGAATTCCACTTGAAAAATCCTATAGTAGTTTGTACACCAAGGAACTGAAGTTTAGCTTTTTATCACTAATGTTGATTTAGTTGCCGAGGCCCGTAAGGCCAAGGCAAATAAGCCACATAAGGAATAAAAAGAGACTTATGTGCCCTATGTTTTTTTAAATCGAGAAATCGTGAAATTACAACATTTTAACTAACTTTTGTAAGTTATGCTAACGTCGGTTGACGTTTATCTGTCGCCCAGCCACCTTCAAAAAGTCGTAAAACAATGGATTACTTCACTGCCGATTTCTCGTAATTTAATGACGATTTCGAGGTACTTCACTGCCGATTTAAAAATATATTTTATTTAGGAAAAGCACATATGTGGTGGACTAAAGAGCCTGTATTTGAATATGTAGAATTCGAAAACAAAAAAAAAAAAAAATACTTGGCCACCGGTAGTAATTTTTACATAAATAAGAAGTAGGTAAATCTTTCTAGATAATTCTAAACGAAAATATTAAAGATGAGCGATAAATGTATTCTAACAATATCAAAGAGTTTTTGGGTATACACTTAAACTTTTATTAAACTGCCACATATATATAACAGAATACATTTAATTATAACATTTATTGGATTTAATTGGAATCTGTACGATATTATGGTAAAATATAATTGCCAAATATTTTAATATATAGAACTATACTAAGACCGCAAAGCAAATAAAGCAATTAACGTGAACAGTTCAATGTTTAGTCGATTAAATACAAATGTAAAGTATGCCACAACAACTAGATATATTTTAATAAAGTGATTGCATTTAATCGGAATTTGTGTGTTATCAAATGCACTAAAAACGTAAAGCAAATAATGCAATTAACGTTATAAATGCAATGTTTTGAGCTTAAGATAAAAATTGAAATTATGCAACCGCTGCATATATGTATTTCAAAAGTCTAAAGATCGTTGTGTCATAACAGATCTGCATTTTTTCATAATAAACAATTAATTTGTTTTTACATCAAAATCCGTTAAGACAATTAGAACACACCCTTTCAAATCAATTCAGATGTGTCCAAAAGTTATCAATCTGATACTGTCCTAGCAACATATACCTTATTGAAAAGAATGAAATGACCAGAAATCTATTACATCTGAAAATGAGAGACGAATAAATAGGCTAACACAAAAGCAACACCTGTAATATTCCTTTGCCATGTAGGTATCTAGCTATAACATAAGACAAATAAATGTTCACCGCTTTTAATATATAATAGCTCATTTAGAACAAATACATTCTGTATTCGATTGTGGACCATACTGAAATTAATAAAAAAAGACTTAATACAAAAGTTATATGTGTATCACACATACAGAAATTTTAACATAAGAAAGGCGAATTACGTCGAAATAGTTTTCCTCATCAGAGAAGGTTTGAAAAACGCTTACACTATTGCTTATGCAACGAAAATGAGTTTGAAAACCTGCATTCGCACTTAATTAAAACACGTAGAATATCAAATTAGTGACTAATTTGATTTAATCAAGTATTTATTTATAAACCGTTAATGGTAAAATTGACACATTATTATTGCAGACTATTAATAATTACATGAAGTCACTATAATTAAAGATCTTGTAGAATTATGTGAAATATCACTTCTCAAAGTAATTTATGTTCTTTATACATTTTTACTATTAACGTTCATACTTTTAAATACGTTAAAAATGTAAAATTTGCTTGAACCTTTTCACAAGCAATGACGATAAGTTAATGAAGTAACTACTGTAATTATATTAATTCCAAAATGAAATATCACATATATTTCAAACTACTGAAATCTTCTAACACAAAATTATAGTCTCATCTGAACTGCCCTTGCTAACTAAAGCAATTAGAAGTAGCGCATGCTAATTGCAATTCCACCGCTGGGCTCGGCAGTCTGGAAACCAAGAAGCGCAACAAACTCCAAATTCAGGATTACCTGCCGACCGTAGATGGCTGCAACAACACCATCTTCAGCTGCACAGCTTTTTCCACCATACATCCGCAGCCGAGTTCCACCAATAGCCCCCGTTTGCACTCAAGCATGAACCACTTTTTTACTTATGGTGTATTAATTTATATCTTTTGACATTACCTTCTTCTTCTTTCGCCTTCTTCAGTCCATTTTGTGACATAGGTCTCCTTTTCCTGATTCCACTCGTTCTGTTTTGCGCTAGTTGCTGCCACTTTAAACCTGTTAACCATTTTCACATCGCCATACCATCTTTTTTGCGGACGTCCAATTGGTCTTTTGTGGTTTCATGGTCTCCAGTTCAGTAACTTCTTTGTCCATCTATTTATTGTTCTCGCAACGTGACCTGCCCATTCCCATTTTTGCTTAGCCATTCTCTTCACGATGTCGTCCACTTTTGTTACTTTAAGTAGCCAGGTATTCGTCTTTTTGTCGTTCAGGTTTATGCCCACCATTTTACGTTCCATTGCTCTTTGAGTTGTGCGCATTTTTTGAATTATTGATTTGTTAAATGCCCTGTTTCAGTACCATATAGTAAAACAGGTAGAATGCAATCATTATAAACCTTTGCCGTGAGTGTTAGTGGTATGTTCATTTTCATTAAGTAATTCTATTAACATATGCTGTCCATCCCAGTAGAATACGTCTGTTTAGGTCTGGTTTTCTTTCCCCACCCTAATTTTCTGTCCCAGATACATATATTTGTCAACTTGTTCAATTATCGAGTTGTGTAGTTGTATGGGTATATTACTGTTCTAAATTTCGTTAGTAATAGTTCTATTTTTTGAGATTCGTTGTTTAATTCTGTGAGCATTCTTTGCAAATCTTGCGGGCTATGTGATCAAGACACATCGTCAGCAAATCGTAGGTGGTTGAGCATTTTTCCATAAATCCTAAGACCCATAATATCTCATGTAATTTGTTTAAACACGTCCTCCATCGCCAGAGTGAACAGCTTTAGGAAATTATGTCCCCTTGTCTTACACCACGCTGTATTTTGACTTTATTTGTGTTTTCGTGCAATAGAACAGATAAAGTTGTGTTCCTGTATATATTTTTAATTAAGGTTATGTACCTAGGATCAATTCTGGCATTGTGCATTGTCTCCATTATCACCCAAATCTCAAGGCTATCAAATGCTTTTCTATAATCTATAAAAGCTAACCATATGGGAATTGATACGTATTCTGTAGTTTTCTCAATAAGTAATCTAATTGTTTGTAGATGGTCTATGCAACTAAAGCCCTTCCTAAAACCGGCCTGTTCCTTTGGTTGGTAAAAGTCAAACTTGTTTTTTAGTCGATTGGTTATAATTTTGGAAAATAATTTATAAACCTGGGATAATAGACTTCTGGCCTGTAGTTGACTAATTCAGTTGCATAGCTTTTCTTATATAATAAGATGATTTCTCCCTTCTCAAGGCATAGTTCGAAAAGTCTTTGTAGTTCTGCTAGCACTTGGGGTCCACCATGTTTTATAGTTTCTATAATTAGATCATCTTCGCCTGGAGCTTTACCGCACTTCATTGTTTTTAGAGCTTTTTCTCTTTCTGCTGGGATTATATCTGGAATATCTTCAGAGTTTACATTAACTATCTTTTGTTTTGGCGCGTTTGCTCTGGGATTTTGGCTTTGTGATTTGTATAGGTTTCCATAATATGTTTTTGTTATTTCTAGAAGTATAATTTTATCTGTTATCAGAGCTCCATTCTCGTCTTTTAACCTGTAGATTTCCTTTTTTCTGTATTTAAATTTCTGCGTAGAATTCTCATACCTTTATTTTTCTCTTGCTTTTCTCTAAAGTATCTTCAACTATTTTTGCTAAATGTATTCTTGTCTTTCTTTATAATTTTTCAGACCGTCTTGTTTATTTCTGTACATTAGCTTCACAACTATTAATTCAATTAAACATCATTTAACTTGATTACTGCGTTTTATTAATTTGAACATATGAAGCTAGACTCAACATCAACATTTTACTTGTTGGATATCTTATTTTTATATTATTATTTATGCAATATTAATCGCTACCGTTTATCGTGCAAGTTGAAGAGAGATGAGATGAAGGAATTTTTCCTACGCTTTGATCCCAGAACTGCGCTTTTTGGTAAGAGTCGTGTGAGTCAGTTCTGCTCTGAATATCTAGCCAAACGTAGTGTAATTAGTGCCCGTAATAAAAACCCTTGTCGTTTAAAGGGGTGTGCCTTCGCCCCGACGGTTGTAAAAGCTACATGCTACGCGCTTTTATAAAGTTTATTACCGTCGTGTGCATGATAACGCTGTGAATAAGCGGATTTTCAAGGAATAATGCGTTCTAAGCATATATGCAGAGTGGATCTTTTGTCGTTTCGTCGTTAGGATCCATTCCCTAATCTTCTCAGTAAGGATTCCACTACACCACTACCCCGGTTAAGCTGTCGGCCACCCCGTTGTACGTTCGATCATCCCCTATTTGCCCGAATCTTCAAGTAACATCGCAGTCAACCCCTAGGTGAGGTACTTCCCTCCTGTCTTCATTGGCTTCTGTGGTTGCTGGAGTACTACATCGAAAAGGTATTGTAAACTGTTATTTTTACAAATGCTACTCGTTTAATAGTGCTGTGCTTAGCGAAACATTTATTTGACGATGCATGTTAATTCGTACCTAGCGTTATCGGCTCAGCATCGGCTGCTTTGAGATTTACTAAGCGCCGTACACTGTAGAACCTTAAATTCAAGTACAGGAAAATTTCAGTTGAC
Organism: Agriotes lineatus; assembly: GCA_940337035.1. Taxonomy (NCBI): domain Eukaryota; kingdom Metazoa; phylum Arthropoda; class Insecta; order Coleoptera; family Elateridae; genus Agriotes; species Agriotes lineatus. Next base: position 115,960 of record CALNHX010004632.1, on the reverse strand, counting down.
GTTTTCTCTTTGTTACATTAAAAAAATGTTACACGTTTACTAACCCATATATTCATCCTAGTACACTGTTCAAATTTGTGTACCCATTTGGAGTCAATAGACTTTGGACCTTTAAATTACTTCTTGTGCTTTATTTATCTGTATTTATTTTGATGCATATGAACTACTGTGCTTGTTTTGTGTTTGTATTTGTTTGTACAGTACCCAAGCAACCGCAGGGAGCTTGCCCAAAGGTAGGTGAAAAGCTGATACGGCTGTGGAGTATCTTCCAGGGGTGGCAACGCGAAGGAACAGCTGTTGGATTTCGGCTTTTTGACCAATCGTCTGTTAATTTAAGAATTACTTCCCCAAAAGCCGTGCGCCCGTCGATTTTTCACTTGATCAATCACCATCAATATCCCGAACTATGGCATCTCGCCCTGAACTGTGCCCAGTCGATCGAACCCGCCTTCCAACTGAGTTTTTAGCCGGACCCAAAGAGATGGAAAGGGCATACAGGGGGCGAGTATTGCTTCGTAAATTTATTGAGGGTCTTAACGACCGTTTCATACCCCCACATACTCTTTAAATAAACGTAGTCAATCAAACTTGAAAGACCTATAACCTTACGTCCCGGGTGGTGTAGCTTGAACAAGCGTCCACGTTCGATCAGTAGAATTAAGCAACGCTCTTTCTGGTCAGAACTTGGATGTGAGTTCCATGGCTGCATCTCGCAGCGCCTCGTGGTACGGCTGCCACGGAAATAGTTGGTCCCGGATGTCATAACAGCATCATGACAGTCGTTAGTGAGGTTGGAAGTCCCCATAAAATGTACAGTGACGTCTATAATTGGCCTAACGGCTGTTGGCTGAGTACCAAAATAAACAAAATAAAGAACGCATTTTAGTTCGGATTACATGTTTGCGTAAAAAGTCCTCTATCGTTGATGATAACTAAATTATACTGTAAAACGAAAATTGAAAAATTCCTTTTGTCTACTTTAATTGATCACTATATAATTATATTACCGTATACGCAATCCGCATGTCGTAGATATAGTGTCCGCCAAAAAGTCGGCATAATATGGGAATACAATTTATTTTTGATTTTTCAAAAAAACTTTTTGCTTCAATAATTTGTGCTTGTCTAAAAACCTATTTAGCCCCTATCATATATATCGAGTGATTTTTACTTATTTAGAAAATTAGGTTTTTCGAAAACGTCAAAATCCAAAAAATGCTATTTTTCGGAAATTAAGTAAGATTTCAATGAAATTTTTTTAGTGTCTTAGTTTCAGCTAACTCAACAATCTCAAGGCCAGAGAACACTTAACTTTAGCTAAAGATTAAGTCTTGGTATGTGAAATTTTGAAAAATATCAAAAAAATTTAAAAAATAATTTTTTCAACGATCGTGTCAAAATGACATCTTTTTGCACAGTTTCTAGTGTCAAAAGTGACTTTGTAGCACTCTTAATATTAGCGCTAGAATTACGTCTTTTTAACACGTTGCCATTGGAGGTTTGTTTTAATAATGTATTAAAACACATTTTGCCGTAAGTTTCAATATCAACATAATAAATTATAACCTAGAATATCTAACACAATGTGACGGAAAAATTGTCACCGAACTAAGTTTTTATATTTCTCTTACGATCGTAGAAAAAATAGCGTATGATACACATGTATAAGAGCCATTAAAGCACTGGCGACGTTAAAACCACTCCGCTAGCGCGGCGTACTTTGAAATTCGTCGCACGTGCTTTAAAGGCGTACTTATACACTAGTATCATAATATACTATTTAGCTAAAGTTAAACAAAATTAGCTGTTTTCTGGTCTTGAGATTGTTCAGTTAGCTAAAGATAACACACTCTCATTGAAATCTTACTGAATTTCCGAAAAATAGCACTTTTTGGATTTTGACAATTTCGAAAAATTCTATTCAGTATATATGATAGAGGCTAAATAGGTTTTTAGATTAGCACAAATTATTGACGTAAAAAAGTTTGTTTGAAAAATCAAAAATAAAAAAGTTTCCCATATTATGCCGACTTTTTGGCGGACACTGTATACAGGGTCCGGCAACGAGGTGGGGGTGGAAGATATTTCTAAAACTATAAGCGTTACATGAATATTGTGTATATGAAAGTTGTACGTACGAAGGTGGTGCATATTACTAAAATAGTTTTGATTATACAGGGTGGCTCAAAAAAGTGTGGCGAATCAAACTTAGTTTTTTAATGGAATGCCCTATATTTGGGTAGCTTAAATGTTTTGCATTGAAATACTCATTATTTTGACATAAAGTTATAAGAATCTCACGTCAACTGTTTTGGAGATATTAACGATTTTGTGCAAAAAAATGCTGAACTTCAGGCCGAGGGGTTAACCACTAAGGAAAAAATGTGACAAGATTGCGAAATTTAATAGATTTCTAGGGATTTCCATTGCTTGCGGACAATTTCAAAAGATTGCGGGGGATTCCTATATAGACTGCGGGGATTTCGAAAGCATGCGAGTGATTTCCAACGATTTCGGGAGACTGCTGGATGATTTCCGCAACCGATTTAAAGATTAAATAACCTAAAATAGTGTCGGAAATAGGGGACATCAATAAGTAGCTGTAAGACCATGCAGACTTAAAAAAAGAATTAATCAGTGTGGGGATTAGTAAGATAATCTGGCAAAATGCGGTAGTAAGAAAATTATTTAGTTAACTATTTATTCATTGTTAATACAACATTTTAGTACAAAATATCGGGTAACAGGTCTCTGTACGTATATTAAGATACTATTAGATATAAACTATAAAAAATCTGTAAAGAGGTTTACACCGAACTTCCCTCGCACGAATTAAATCAATTTGCAAATTTTAAAAAATGTAGTCCGCTGGGATTTGAATTCCGCTCACCTAGGCCAATATGTGACTGGAGTTTCTTGTTTGCCGCTAGATTAGCTGAGCCACGGGCGCATTCAAATTCGATGAGTTTCTGCTGATTTATGAAGATACTATATTATTCTGTCCCATTTCTGATGTTTAACCTGTATCTGTTAGGTCTCATTTTCGCCAATGATAAAGACTGAGCTATGTGCAAATTATTACTTGTATCTTACTTACTCTTACTTGTATATTACTACTTGCAAGCAAAAGAAGTGGAAGTTGTGACACTAAATATTTTGAAAAAGCAAAGGTAACTAGGGGTAAAAGTATCTTAACATTCCTAATAGAACTGCAACAATAAAAGGAACCACTCGGTAATTCAAACTAAATCAATTTGAAAATAAAACAAATTGAGAAGCGGGCCGACGAATCGTCATGGAAGGGACATTGCATGGAATTGTTTTACTCTAACCTCCCACGCAAGTGACTTTAAACAATTTTAAAAATCAAAGGAAAATAAGGCTAAAAATATCGTAACGAGCCCAATAATACTGATACAATAAAACGAAACACTTGGTTATGCGAATTACATCAACAACCAATTTAAAAAAATACCGGCGGTGGGATTCGATCTACATCATCTGCGTATGCGATTGTAACCGCATCGATATGTTACAGTGAGCCATGCAGCCCCACTGGTACGAGTGCGACGCGCGGCTGTATTTATCAGAACGGTTTTATTGTTGAAATTCTTTTGCCACATTATCCTGTATCTGTTGGGTCTTATTTTTGTCAAGTGTAACGCCTAACCTATGTGCAAATTATTACTTTCATTTATTTCTCAGTTAACGCAAAAATACACAAAATTTATTTTTTAAGGTGCTCACCCTATATATATTTGTCTGAAATTTTCTCGGTTTCATGCCAGGCAGATATGTAACATGCATGCAAAATATCGTCATCCTCCAACAAATAGTTTTTGAATTCTACCGTCAACAGACAGACAAACGGAATTGAGAAAACCTTGAGACCTTGAAACGGGAAGATTTGAAGAAATCTCGGAAGGTGATTTGTTCGCAATTACATTACTTACTTCGTCTTTTAGATGAGGGAAGTAAAACAAACTGTTTCTTAGTATGTAATAGTTACTATACTAACCGATTAGGATGTAGGTACCGTGGCACATACTTAAAGAAACAGTAATGATAATTGAAAACGGCTCCGTTTTTGTAGTAAATGCATTAAAAATTAAAAATATTCACCATGACACACATCTCACATAATAGTTGCCGCTCCAACTTTGTAATCCGAATCCGAAGCAAGTTGAGCATTGCACCGCCAGACGCAAGCGAATAAATACCAACCTCTACACCGCAAGGTAAAATGAGGTTACCGATAATGTGTAGATACATACATACAAAATGAAATATACTCTTTTTTCAATATTTAATAATTTGTCAAGGAATGAGTCTAAAATATATCTTGTTATAACTGGAAATAGAGCAGTAGCTTTGGATATATAATTTTTTTAAACAGGTCTGTTTAGTGATGTGGATCGGGTATATACCCAGTGGGTAAGGTATTTATAAATGGGTATTTACCTGGGTATTTACCTCTGGCTCGGGTAAATACCTAAAAACTGGGTATTTATCAAATTTGTAATATTTAGAAAGTTAAGCTAACTTTTACTCACATAATAATATTATATTAATAAATAAACTACATATAAATGCACTGGAATATTTTATATAAAATAACTATTTCAATATAACATTGAATAACCATTCACCCAGGTAAATTAATCGATTATTGGGAAAAAACATTAGCTGCTGAAGTTTATGGAAATAACCAGAGACGCAATAAATTGCGCCTGTCAGAATTTACAAAAAAATTGTGATGATTCTGACTCCGGAAATTGAGATGATTTATATTGTTTGTACATTATTTTCTTCTGTCTTGTTTACATTTTTTTAAATGAACTTAACGTTAACTTGAAAAATAATCCTTATATTTATTAACATTAATAATAATTACGTACTTATATACATATTAAAAAACTATCTTAATAAGGCAAATAAAATTACAAAATTATATAAACAACGTTGTATACTGATGGGATTATAATTATGTATAACAGCAATGAGATAGTATGAACAAAAGCGCATAATACTTGTGTAAGAAAGAAGTAACCGCACCAAAAAGTTATTTTAGTAAGCATATTTAGTTGACATGCCATAATTAAAATGAGCGCCAAGTCTACTCAAATATTTGTTTCTATGCTCATTCAAGAATTTAATTCTGTTTTTCATTCATGCTATCTCATTGCTGTTATATACAGGTTGCCTAAAATTGTATGGAACATGGCAACTCTGTGAGTTGGGAAAGGTTCACATACTATTTGCCATAAGAGTAACCGAATAAAAAAAATGCAATAATTGTTTTTGTAGCTGAGTAACAAGTAGGTACAGTAGCTACTTGTTGCCTAACTAACAAAGTAATTATTGGATTTTCTGTTTCGGTTACTCTTACTTCTGGCAAATAACATTTGAACCTTGTTCAACTCGTGGAATTGCCATGTTCCGTACTATTTTAGGCAACCTGCATAGTTATGTCCCTATCGATATTTTGGGCAATAAATGTTCTCAGTGCAGCTATTTTATTCTACATTTTTATAAAATTCGAATAGAGCACCTTCACTTACCAATTAATTATACTGGTTAGATTAGCTTTATAATATTTGTAGATGAGGCTATAAATATCCGTTTAAATACCCATTTTGGGTATTTACCCGGGTAAATACCCCGGGTATTTACCCCTGAAAATAAATACCCGGGTATTTACATCACTACGTCTGTTACACAAGTAGATAACCTTTTAATGATTGATCCAAAAGTTATTTCATCTGCGCCTAAAGAAGTGTAAATATTATCATATATCATAATTTAAAAAATTGTGAAGATCAATCAAAATATGTTTTTGAAAATTTAATGGATCCAGTTGAAGGACAAAAATGCGACGCAGTTGGCAAAAATATGTTTATTATCACAATTTTGAAAGTGGGAACCATCCGGTAGGAGAGGTTATACTTTCCCACCGCCTGTAATACCTTTACGATGTTTTTAGACCAGAGCAGGCGGTGGTATTTCGTGGATTTCGGAGCTATTTCGTGGATTGCGGAGGGATTGCGAAGCGATTGCGTGGATTGCAGACAGATTGCAAAGCGATTGCGTGGATTGCGGACGATTTCCGTTGTGATTTAGGGGATTGCGGAGGAATTTGTGACGAGATTGTGGGAAGTGGTTAACCCCTCGCTTCAGGCGGCTGCTGTAAGCAACAGAACACAATTTAATGAAGGTAAACGTTATCAAAAAGTTATGATTTTCGTGACCCAAGTTTCAAGTGAAGTAACATATCAAAAGAAAGCTCATTAAAAGAGCCTGTCAACAATACAAAATATACAGGGCGTTCCATTAAAAAAATTAAAATAATTAAATTTGCGAATGTTGAGCACCCTGTATAGCATTAATACCCAGATCCACCATTTTACACTTGAAAGGTAGTTCACGAAAATCATAATTTTTTGGTAACGTTTTCCTTCATTAAATTGTGTTCTGTTGCTTACAGCAGCAGCCTGAAGTTCAGCATTTTTTTTGCATAAAATCGTTAATACCTCTAAAACAGTATTTCGATGCAAAACTTTTAAGCTACCCAAATATAGGGTATTCCATTTCAAAAAATCTGGTGCGATACACGCACACAACTTCCTTTTACAGTGATCTTATAATTAGCCAAAAATTTGATTTTTAATTTTTAAGCATTTGTCACAAATTTTCAAAAATTACAAATTCTACAGAATCAGTACAAAATAGAGCGTTAGTTTACAAAAATGTAATAATATACCGGGTGTTCTATTTAAAATTGGAGTTATTAAAAAATTGGAAAAAAACAAGAGAAACCCATTTTAGAGGTGTTCAACAGGAAAATCACCTATCTCACATCAATACACATTAAAAATGTAATAAAAATGAACCTAAAGTTTGAAAAAAAAATCGTTAAGAGCCGTTTATGAAAAAATCGAAAAATAAACACCATACTTTCGGCTATGCGATTTTCTTCAAAAGCTTGCTGTCGCATCTGGATAGTACACAAAATTTATATATGAAGTTTCAACGCCATACCTTTTTTACTTTCCCATACCCATAGGTATAGGGAAGTCTTGGAATCATGAAAATTTTGGAAATCGAGATTTTCACAGAAATATCCGTATTGGGCATCTAGGAACCCAAAAAAGTGGTTTTTAAAAAATGTCTGTCTGTGTGTGGGTGGGTGACGCTCCTACAGCCGAAAGTATTGCTCCGATTTTAATGCGCTTTGGAATGCGGGGGTGTATCGAAAATTCATCGACAAAATAAGCTTTTCAAAAAAATCCGAAACCGGAAGCGGAAGTTACGCATGTTTTTTTGGTATCACTGTTTTTGTGATTAAAATTTTGAAAATTTTATCGCGGATAACGATAGAGGGTCATAAGACAAATCTGTTAGTTTTTTGCCGAACTCGCTAGGTTTAAAATGAAGGGCGCTATGATTTTTTGAAAATTTTGAGTTTAACGCCATATTACTCAAAAACGGATGAATCGATTCAATTGATTTTTTTTTCTGAATAGTATATGAAGGCTAACATGAGGTGATATAAAGTGTTTTGAAAAATATTAAGGGGCCTAAATTACAAATTTTCTAAATTTTGGAAATTTTCTAAAAATCATTTCTCAAAAACTGCCAACAGGAATTTGTTTAAACTTCATTCACTGATAGACCCCGAAAAGGGCTATCGATCTGTTTTTTAAAGAATCTCATGAATTATCTGTGGCGCCCTCTACGAAGCTTTGAAGTTTGAAAATTTAAACCCCTTTAATTAATAAACAAAACACGATACTTAGGTAGCTGGGGTTTTCACTGAATTGCTCAGTGCATAATGGAGCATATGAATATGCAAAAAAATATTACACTCGTGGATATATGTAAGCGCACCGGCCCCCTCCCCCCTCTATTTTTGAAAAATGTTTTTTTTATTCTAACGGTTGTTATATTTTTGCGTCCAAGAATCTTTTTCCGCGAAAATAAAAAAATCGATTTTGTATGCCCTAGAAAATATAATTTCCAGATACTTAGAAAATTTCACCTCGGTGCTACAGCCGTTTTGAGGAAAATAATACATAAAAAGTAACTAGCACAGTGGCGGCTTGTCCACTTGGCGCCATCTACAGAAGCTCGGTGGTCACGTTTTGAACTACACATTCTTTTATATTTACCCGCAATTTACGTGAAAGTGTAAACGCTTATCACAGTGAAGACGTGAGTCATCGAGTTGAAATTTTGATATGTTGTAAAGACTGTTGAATAAAGACGATATGAACAGTTTCCAGTATGGGAAAGTCCAGGGAGGTAGTCACGTCCACTTTTTTTGTTTTTGAGATATTCTATTTACAGTAGACATACACACACAGACACACACACACACATCAGACAAACCAATGAACAAAAACATGTTTATTGGGTTCAGGGGACTCTAAAACGTGAACATCTGTTGAAAACTCAATTTCGAAGTTTTGGAGTGTATCCAGTACTTCCTTTATCGTAAAAGGAAATAAAAAGTAAGTTTGATTCGCCACAATTTTTTTAGCCACCCTGTATAATTAAAGCTATTTTAGTAATGTGCACCACCTTCGTACAGATAATTTTTATATACACAATATTTATGTAACTCTCATAGTTTTAGAAACATCTTCCACCCCTGAATCGTTGCCGAACCGTGTATTACTCGCTGTATTACATTTACTTTTTCTTATACCTATCGACTGTGAATGACGAGTACCACAGTAAAATGACAAATTTCTATCTGTTAAAGCCCGAACAAAACGCAGCGGCAGCTAACGATCTGTAATTATATTGCCGTGTACCAAAACTGTAGGGCCCCGCCCGACTCCAGCTCATGTTCTACTCTCGGCAAGATACTTTGAAACTACGTCGCTAGGTATAAACTTCGATGTACATATTTTGTCTCGAATACGAATCTTAAGTTATCAACATTTAAAAAAATTGTAAAAATATGTAATCAGTACATCACTGATTTTTTACATAAACTGTGACAAATAAGAATCGGTTCGCTTTGTTGCCGTGGATCAAAATTTCAGTTCTCGCCTCCAGCTAGTATTTACTCGCGATAAGATGTTTCTCAACGCCGTCGCGGTAGTAAAAATAAAACAAAATTCTGAAATTGGATTGTCGAACATTTTGTCAAAGTTAACTATACATATCTCTCTTACTGTTTACGCGACATACTGAATACTGTATGTAACAACCAGTAGTTCATGTAGTTGCTTGCATATCGAATTGTGTTCTTATTAGTGCGTCCATTTTGTACACCCTTCAATGAGACATTTTCAACGTTAGAGGACGACCTTACACAAGGTCGCGTGAGTTCTGACTGGCCAGCTTTGTGCTACCCCACCAATAAAATTATGAGCAAATCGCTAATTTTGAAAAAAATAATCTAATGTTTATCTGCGGGCATCTGCAGCATTTTAATGTATTTCCCAAATTATTAAACTTGACAAATTTCATTTCATTTTTTAATATGAAGCAAATAGTAAGATGTTAATTATCACTGCCTATTGTCATTTCAATGGTATGTTTGCGGGTTATGAATAGTAATTTGCTGCTTTAGTCTTTCTTTATACCTATATAGGATATTGAGGATCATTGCATTAATTCCCATTTTTTTTAACGTTCACTTGATTTATATCTTAGGAAGGTGGTATAAAACCATCCACTTTCTATATTGCCCTCTAAGCACAAGAACATTATCATCGATATTAATTATAAGTACTACGAATTTAAGGGCGGGTTTTATACTTGTAGGAATATTAGATCATTAGATGGCATAAACACAACGCTCGATTTTTCTGTGACGTACAAAGTTTGCATGAACATCATGATTGAAGACTATCCATTATCGCATTCGTTATCGAATTCACAGCTCGAATGAGGAAATATGCAATTGTATAAATAGGGATTCACACAGATATAGGTTAGGAGGCCTGCAAAGCTAGAAACGTCAATACTCGCATTTATTTCGGGCCTTAATTGTAGCAACAAAAATGTCCATTCAACTTTATTGCGGAAATGATGTGCAGTTCTCGCCATGCACTCTTTTTACATAGTATCTAGTAAAAATTAAATAATAGGCACACGAACTGACTATATAAAAATGTGCTGAATGTGCTAAAAAGAAATTGCTTCGCAGCTTTTTAGATCTAGAAAGTAAACAAGCGAATATTCCAAGGCAACTGGTGTCACGACGTAATATCTGATAGGCGTTTATCGCGTGGTAAGAAAAACACGCTTATAATTTTAGCGCGAAAACAAGATCTTCGCAGCGATTGACTAATAATATGTTTAATCAGAAATTTTTACTTACTGGAGAATAAAATCAAAATCCGAATCGATAATCACAAGGGAAACATTAAAATCCACAGAGCAGCCTAAAAATGTTCATGAGGATCAGCACTGTCCATTTCACGTGTAATTTCACCGAGAGTTACGCATTGCAGTCGTTCGAGCAACACTTGCCTCTGCGAACCAACACGCAACACTAACTTGCACGAGTGCGAGTCTGCATTCGATTACGAATTTCAGCAACCCAGTTGGGCCTGGAAGAGAAGAGGACGACACTAGCTCAAGGAAGGGGATAATCGCAGTGATCTATTACGTACTGTGTAACCAAGGGGCGTTGCACAGCCTGCTGTAACACGCAGGTATCACACCTGCAGCCCTAGATGCGTTAATAATGAAAGTTGCGTAATTTTCCGTCGTGTGCGTTAATTGCAAAAGTGCAACTCAGCGTGTTAGGCAGCTAATACTTGCAATTATTTTCCACTGTTAAGAAAATGATGTGTGTGGATATGACTTTTCAGCTAATTTAGATTAGAAAATATTGTTAAATTCTAACTTTCACGATAAATTTATGTCCTTATAGATATGTATATATAGGTTAGTTGAGGCTTTTCATGTCATTATTTGATCGATTCGTCTGTAGTTTCTGACGTTTCTGTGCTGTTCAGAATCGCGACAACCTAGCTGAAAATTGGGCTATTCTGGTACTTTTTTAAACGTTAACCACGCCCGTTTATATTGTGTAGCATTTGTTTTCCATTTGGTTTCAAAAACGAGTTAGTTACAACTTTTTATACGACATAATAGTAATTTACTATACAAGACGATAAAGTTAAATTTTATCCACGAGTGAATCGTTGAACAAGGGCGTATCCAGGGAGGGGCAAGGGAGGGCAGCTGCCCCCCCTTTCCAAGGTGGATACAATTTAAAATAAAATAGAAAAAATATAACGAAATCGAAGAAGAATTTTTAGGCTTTGTAGAGCTTGAAGGACTTAATGCTATAAGAATTACCAAATCCATTGAAGATTTTTCGACAAACTTAAACCTAGACTCTGATAGATGTGTGAGATTAGGCTTCGAAGGATGTTCTACCATGTCTGGGAAATGAATGGGTGTGCAGGGGGTTGTGAGGCAAAAGTACAAAAAAGCCTTGGACTCCATTGCTCCTCGCACAAGCTAAACCTTGGCGTGAACGACTTAAACATTATTCCAGAAATTCAAAACTGCGTTGGAACTAACAAGGAGATAATCATTTTTTACGAGTCCGTTTTACGACGCAAGCTTATTGTTACCATTCCTAAATTATGTGAAGCAAGATGGTCAGAGAAGTACAAAAGCAACCGTATTTTTAAGGATCACCTAAGAGCCTAGGAGGAAAATGCAGCAACAAGAAAAAATGCATATCAAATGCATGCAGCGGCTTGCAGATCTTCAATTGTTGTGTCAGTAGCATTAATTGCCAAATAATGCTCTATGCTGGAACTCGTAGCAAATACACTTGAATCGAAGATTGTTAACATAGTCAAAGGCAACGAGCACATTCAAACTATTCTCAACATGGTAAGAGATCATCGAAAAGATGCAGAGAACGTCACAGCTGACGTTTTGAAGCAGTTGAATGTGGATATAACCGCCACTCGTGTTGCTGGCCGATAAAAGCATAGAAACAACCATCCAGCTGAAAATCCATCCGAATTTTGGAGAAGGTCTCTAATAATTCCTTACTTGGATTGCATCATATCATCTTTAGAAGTCAGATTTTCTGCATCGCCTGCATATTTCTTTGGAGGAATGGAATGAAAGTACTTCATCTTGTGCAACCTTTTACAATTTAAAAGGCATTGAAGGAGAAAGGGAATTGTGGTTCAAAATGTGGAATGAGGTCCATTAAGTGCCAGACATCGTTGAGGTTTTAAAAAACAGCGTATTCTTTTTCCCGAACATTAAAAAGACGCTATTGATACTGCATTCACAGCCCTACACAACAAGCACTATAGAGCGTTCATTTAGCACCCTTCGCCGAATTAAAACATTGCTAAAAAGCACTATTAGTGCAAATAGTGCGTTAGCCATGCTAAATATTCATCGTCAATGGGTTTTTGCAAACAAGGAGCAATTAATGGAAGCTCTAGTTAAAAAAATTGCAACTAATCCTCGCGAACTATAGTTCCAATTTTTTTTAGATAATTGGTGTTCACTGTTCTTCCTTCTTTTTATTGTGTATTATTGCATAGCACCCCCTCCCATGAACCCCCCCCCCCTTGCCCATGAAAAAGGTTGAATTCAGAAAGCTGCCCTCCCTTCCGTTTTGACCTGGATACGCCCCTGTCGTTGAACGTCGAGACGAAATCGAAACGTTAGTGATTCAAGAGTGGATAGTAATAACTTTATCGTCGTGTATAATACAAAATGTTTTAACATTAAAAATGTTTAACTAACTGGAGATGTGCCGCTAGTACGGTGCGCTTTTAGCGATTTGTGTGACGCTTGGAAAATGCTCAGTTTTTGCGAATTTTTCCAAGTTGTACGTATTGCAGGTGAATGTTGTTAGTGTCATATTGAAGATCTCGTCAAGGGCGAACTTTCGGGAGAGGTTCTGAAAATGTTAGATTCGAGGGGACCAAAATACGGGGGTTAAAACGATTTTTTAGACACGAAAGCGTTCGGTGCTGTTACATTGCATACTTTTTGAAAGATCCATATGTGATTTGGGGCTAGTTGGAAAGAGAATGAACCAACGCTCCTCGTACTAGCTGGTTTTGGGGTCTGCGATTACGGGGGCGAAGTTACAGGGGTAGAAAGCTGAGATGCATTTGTAGCAAATTGGATGTTCGCATAAACAAGGGGACACAAAAAAATGTCGAATTTTGTTTTTTGCCGTATGTGGATGAATCCCTGGGTTTCTAAGAATTTTGCGCCTCAGGTTGATTTAGCGGTTGCAAAATGAGGAAAACGTTATAATTACCAGAAAAATTGTAAAATTAATATTTCTGTGAAATGCGCTGTTTGGAGACTTTCTACTCGTCGATTTTATTTTTTAAGATAATTTGGGAGGTGAGAATTTGGCGGAACAGGTGGATTTGGGGGTTGCAAAATGGGGAAACCGTTATAATTATCAGAAAAACTTTAAAATTAATATGTGTGTGAAATGATCTGTTTGAAAGCTTTCAGGTGGATTTGGGGGTTGCAAAATGGGAAAAAACGTTGTAATTATCGGAAAAATTTTAAAATTTATATTTTTGTGAAATTCGCTGTTTGGAGACTTTCTACTATTCGATTGTATTTTTTTTAAGAAAATTCTGGATGTCGGAATTTTGCAGCCCAATTGGATTTGGGGGTTGCAAAATCGGACAAACCGTTATAACTATCAAAAAAATTTGAAAATTAATTTGTGTGAAATTCGCTGTTTGGAGACCTTTTTGGTCAATTAAATATTCTAGGAGAATTTGGGATGTGGAAATTATGCGACCCATGTGGATTTGGGAGTTGCAAAATGGGGAAAACGTTATAACCATTAGAAAAATGTTAAAATCAACATCTGTGTGAAATTCGCTGTTTGGCTCGATTGTATATTTTGAGAGAACTCGGGATGTGGAAATTTTGCGGCCCAGGTGATTTCGGGGGTTGCAAAATGGGGAAAACGTTATAATTATCAGAAAAACCTTAAAATCTAAAATTGTGTGAGATGATCTGTTTAGAGACTTTCTAGTAGTCTTTTTATTTTTTAAGAGAATTCAGGATGTAGGCATTTTGCGGCCCTGCAAAATTACAAGAGTAAACACCATACTTCCGGTTATGCGAGTTTCTTCAAAAGCTTGCTGTCTCATCTACATAGTACTCAAAACTTATATATGAAGTTTCAACGCCATACCTTGTTTCGTTTATGAGATATTGTGTTCACAGACAGACAGACACACAGACAGACCAATGAACAAAAACATGTTTTTTGGGTTTAGGGGACTCGAAAACGTGAAGATCTGTTGAAAACTCAATTTCAAATTTTTGGAGTGAATCCAATACTTCCTTATCGTAAAAGGAAGTAAAATGGGAATCGAGATATACCGGCAAACTATCGCCCTATTTCGATTATTCCAGTTTTTGAGAAAAGTGGTGGAATTGATAGTTAAACCTCGTCTACTGCCGACTTTCGCCACGTTGTGTCAAATGCAACGGAGAACACCTTTATTCTAACTGTACCCAACAACCTACTACTAAACCTACTTGCGTAAATTGCGGGGAATCACATTCTGCCAATTATAAAGGCTACTCTAACTATAATTACAACAACAACATTCGCTCCCCACTACCAAAACAAGCTAACAGAACATATACTTCTACTACTCTACAACCTAGATCTTCTGAACGTCATTCATACGCCAGCGTAACAAAAAATTCAACCGGTTCTACATTCAACACTCTCAACATAGGAAATAATCAGAAACCTATTAATGATGCACTCATTAATACTATCCTAAATCAAATTCTTGAATCAATAAATCCCCTCATATCCGAACTCATAACAAATGCTATTGCTGGATTCTTCAATAATGGCAAATAATTCTCAAAAACCAATTCATCAATTAACTCTTCTAAATTTCAATGCAAATGGCATTAAAAGGCAACAAAACTTATTTACCTTATTCCTTACAAGACATCGCATAGACATAGCATGCATTAGTGAAACGCACCTAACTGACGGCGAGCAGCTACGTATTAGCGTCAAAAGGAACATAAAACATCACTTATTAGCTCTCCCTAATCTCGTATCAGTCGAAGCGATATCTATCAATGTAAAAATGGAAAATGGCAGTAACCTAATTATTACATCCGGATATAAACCTCCCCACATACAATTAAACAACGGAGACCTTATTAACTTGTTATTATTACCTGAGAAGCAAGAAAATGGAGATATATTTTAGGAGGACGAGATATATATCATTCGACTCAGCTTGAAGAGTAGATTCCAAAAATATATGGAAACCGGAAATCGGATTTCTTTTCCGAGGTCGACTTCCGGTCAATTTTTTTTTAACTTTTAACTTTTTCCTTTATATCTCCTGCAGTTTTTGAGATATTTAGCTCAAATTTGGAATACAGGTTACGCTGCAGGGCTTACATCATTGAGCATATCAAATGGTTGTGAGAATCTACAGGGAGATATTTTTTCAGGGGTCATGCTTCCTTTTCTCCCCCTGAACTTTTTTGCGGTGCGCCGCTGTTAGATTCTAAAATACAAATTGAGTTTTCTGTTTTGTTTAGAATCTTTTTGTTCTCTTGCAGTTTTTTCGTATCTGCAACCGTTATCGAGAAAAAAAAGTATGAAAACGATTTTCTGTAATTTGCTAGACGAAATTTAAATTTTTAAAAACTGAGAAGCAAGAAAATGGAGATATATTTTAGGAGGACGAGATATATATCATTCGACTCAGCTTGAAGAGTAGATTCCAAAAATATATAGAAACCGGAAATCGGATTTCTTTTCCGAGGTCGACTTCCGGTCAGTTTTTTTTCATCTCGTGTTAAATTCTTAATGTCCAATTATTGGCTCCCCTAATTATTTTAGAGCTAAAGTGTAAATACATTTTTTGTAGAGAAAAAATACTGCATCTATTCATACTGTTGCTAACCATTTTTCATTTTTTATAACCGAAGGAATGCAAAAAATAAAACTAGCATTTTATTATTATTAACTGAGAAGCAAGAAAATGGAGATATATTTTAGGAGGACGAGATATATATCATTCGACTCAGCTTGAAGAGTAGATTCCAAAAATATATAGAAACCGGAAATCGGATTTCTTTTCCGAGGTCGACTTCCGGTCAATTTTTTTTTCATCTCGTGTTAAATTCTTAATGTCCAATTATTGGCTCCCCTAATTATTTTAGAGCTAAAGTGTAAATACATTTTTTGTAGAGAAAAAAATACTGCATCTAGTTATACTGTTGCTAACCATTTTTCATTTTCCATAACCGAAGGAATGCAAAAAATAAAACTAGCATTTTATTATTAACTGAGAAGCAAGAAAATGGAGATATATTTTAAATGTTATCTATACGATCCACAAAAGTGAATCTTTGTCATTCTACGTGTAGTTAACCTACATGTTTTTTGTTGCGCGATGAGATAACATCGTCATACACTTGTAACCTTGTTTTCGGCTAACACGTCTACCATACTACTTGGAGATCTTAATTGTAAAAATACATACTGGGGATGTAGATCAAACAACCCCAATGGCCTTAAACTTCCTACACTAGCTGCAAGATTAGGGATCCACATCATGGCCTCCACAGAACCCACACATATCCCGTACAGAGCCTCCCAGAATCCTGACATACTAGACATTGCTCTACTAAAAAATATTACAACAACATTACAACAGTCTGTAGTCTGTGAGCTCGAATCCGATCATCTACCGATAATAATATCTTCTAACACTACATATATTCCTAATACTCAGATGCCAAGACTAATTACAGGAAAAGTAAACTGGGAATCCTTTCAAACTACCTTGGACCAACACTTGAAAATAAACAAATTAGAAACGAACAACGACATTGATATGGCTATCGATCAATTTACTGATCTACTGGTTAATGTAACTCGCTCAGCCATGACTCCAAACAGAGCAACAACATATCGTAAACCACCACTCGACCCACCTACATACATCATAAACATAATTAAGGAGAAAAACAAAGCCAGACGTCTATGGAACACAACACGACACCAACAATACAAACAAATGTTTAACAGACTATCACATCAAGTTAAAAATGAGCTCGATCATTTCCGGATAACATCTTATCAACAATCGATATATCTCAGAAATAAACCCAAACGATAACTCCTTGTGGATACCCACAAAAAGAATATTACGAAAACGCGAGGAAATCTCCACAATAAAATATAATGCAACGATCTACGTAAGTGACGAAGAAAAATGTAACTTATTCGCTCAACATCTCGAAGAGGTCTTCAAATCCCACCCTTCTCAACCACAACACAACCAACAACAACAGGAAATAGAATTCATAGTCCGACATGACATGCCCGCAACCTCCAGAGATCTAGAACCCACTTCTCCTAGAGAACTGCAGCTTTGTATCAATAAACTTCCAACCAGAAAATCACCTGGTCATGACCTAGTACCCAATATTGTGCTAAAAAATTTTACAACAAAAGCCCTCGCTTTCTTAGCTACCGTGTTCAACGCCTGCATTAGAAATGGTTACTTCCCTAAAAAATGGAAACAAGCTGAAATAATAGTATGTATTTCCAAAACCGAAGAAAGACAAAACCATGGCTAGTAATTACAGACCAATAAGTCTACTACCTACGATGTCCAAATTATTGGAGAAAATTATTCACCGACGCCTCGTCAAATTCTTAGAAACCAATAACATCATCCCAGCAACCCAATACGGTTTCCGTAGTAACTACTCAACTACTCACCAACTATTAAGACTAACAAATATGATCTCAAATGGATTAGAAACGAAAAAACACACAATTACCGCACTATTCGACATCTCCCAGGCATTCTATAAGGTCTGGATATAAGGATTGATCTTTAAACTGATCCAGCCTAATCTTCCCAGCTACATTACCAGAATAGTAACATCTTTTCTCTCAGCCCGAACATTTAAAGTAAAAATCAATTCGCAATTTTCAACTTTAAAGGATATATCAGCAGGGGTTCCTCAGGGATCTATCCTAGGTCCCGTGCTATACAACATATACACTCACGATATACCACACTTCGACACCGTTGAGGTTGCCACATACGCAGATGATACTGCATTTATATCACAAAACTTAGACATCAACACAGCCTCATATGATCTTCAAAATGCAATCGATACTTACCATCAATGGTGTGAAAAATGGAAAATACAACTGAACACCTCGAAGTGCCAAGCGAAAATCTTTACCTTAAGACGTCCTCCAAATCCTCCCGAACTACAAGTGAATGGTTCCACTATACCCTGGAACCCAAACGACGAATCGGTGAAATACTTAAGCCTACATCTGGACCGAAAATTGTCATGGGGTCTTCACATTAACAAGAAACTAAATGAATGCTACACTAGACTCAATCTCCTCTACCCACTATTAAATAAAAAATCTGCGTTAAAAATCAAATGTGCAACAATGTTATACAAAAGCGCAAAAGCCTCATTCGTCCCATTATCATTTATGGTGCAGTCATCTGGGGAACGGCAGCTAAAACACACATCAAGAAAGTTCAAACTATGCAGAACAAGATACTTAGGATTATCTGTAACGCTGACTGGTTTGTGCAAAATAATCAGGTGCATAAAGAACTCGACATATTAAGTGTTAAAGACCTAATACATTTAACAGCCTTGAACTTCTTTAACTCTGTGCACAAGTGTCCTAGTGCGGTAATACATCACCTTGCTACTCCTCCACCTATTCGAAGACTTAAAAGGCGGGTGCCCGTCGACTTAATTGTTAACAATAAAAATACATCGGATAACGAATAAACTGCAGTGTTGATAAACAAACAAGTTCTACTCTACAAAACCACTAACCTTGAAACATTTTTTTTTGTCAATGATAACTATTTTTGTGCTTAGAGTACTAACCTCTTAATGTAATTTCCTTTGTTAGTTTATAATATTGCCATACCTACCATGTGTAGCAATGTATAATGCTGATCTGGTATAATACACTATTTAAAAAAAAATCAATTTCTTATTAAATCCTGGTCAGTTCGGCTTCCGGGAGGGATTTTCGACAGAGTTAGCAGTAAAAAAACAACTGTCACTCTGTGTGACCTTACCAAAGCCTTTGATTGTGTTTTGCATCATCTATTGGTAAGCAAACTGGAACACTACGGTATTCGTGGGTTACCACTGCAGTTTTCACATCCTATCTAGGGGACAGAGAGCAATGTGTTGACGTAAAAGAAAGTCTTTGCCATAAAAAATGTTCACCATGCAATCATTTACATAAATGAGAAAGGGGAGCCTTTCTCATTTATGTAAATGATTTCTACTACTACCTGTTACCTCATTAAAGTATATTTTTTGCAAACGATACAACTTTGCTGTGTTCAAATAAAGAAAGCAAGGTTCTAATTCGGACAATGAAAAACTTGGAAGCAAGGGTTAATATCTGGTTGTCTTCAAATTGTCTTCAGTTGAACGTCAATAAAACACAACGAATGATATTCTCCCTAAGAAATAATTTTTCTCTTCCGCAGGAAAGTTCAGTTCATTTATTGGGATTGACATTGGATAGCTAAATGAATTGGTCGGAACACATCTCTTGTTTGGCAAAAAAATTGTCTACAGCTTTATTTGTTTTAAGACGTTTGCGCAGTGTATTAAACTTTATTACGCTGAAAACTGCTATGTTTGCACTGTTCCAGTCGCAGTCTCATATTACATACGGTAGATTATTATGGGGGCGCGCTGTTGACCCGATTAGAATTTTTAAATTGCAAAAGAAAGCGCTAAAATTAATTACATATACGAACTTTAGCGATTCTTGTAAACCTTTATTTGTCAAACACAGGATTATGTCGCTGCCGTGTATTCACATTTTTTACTCCTTAATTTATGTACATAACCATAAACAGCATTATCTTTTGAATTCTGATGTGCATAATTATGACACACGTGGAGCAAATCATCTATTGTATGTACCTAGATATACAAGGTGAGTTTTTTAAAGTGTTACAATGCGATATCTCGAAAAAGGTTTCAAATATTTTCAATAAATTTTGGTGAGGTAATAGTAAGATGGGGGGACATATTTAAACATATTTTGAGGGGTAGTGGGTAACTTTGGATTTTTAAATAGGAATTTTAAAAAATAAATACACTTTACGAATAAATCAAATTCACTTTTTCAGAATTATTATTCGTTTCTATGGAAATGAGTTATTTTTACTTAAGTCAGTTGAGAATTTTGACGTTTTAACGATTATTATTCTTTTTTATTTTATAACCTAATAAGTCATAATTCCGTAACCGAAAAAGCAAATCAAAAAATTTTTTGCACACATATGTAGCTTTTTATGTAGATTCTAGTTTTATAAACAAAAGGGCACCATCCTATTTAAAATTCCAAAGTCACCCCCCACCCCCCAAAATAGAGAGAGGTGGTAAATATATATTATATGCCCCCCCATCTTCCTATTACCTGACCAAAATGTCATCAAAATGTTTTATACCATTTTCGAGATATCGCCTTGTAAAACTTAAAAAAACTCACCTATACTGCGTCTCAGGGTGACTAGGCAATACAGGACCTTATGGCAAACAGCAACAACCAGCGATGCCATATGTCTCCACAAAAGTGTTCTGTAGAAAAAACGCACCGATTACAGATAAAAAAATCTGGTGTGATACACTCACACAACTTCCTTTTACAGTGATCTTATAATTAGTCAAAAATTTCATTTTTAATTTTTAACCATTTGTTAAAAATTTTCAAAAATTACAAATTCTACAAAAACGGTACAAAATCGAGTGTTAGTTCAAGAGACAAATTTTCTCTAGAATTTTAAGTTGAATTCAAAAATGTAATAATATACCGGGTGTTTTATTTAAAATAGGAGTTAATAAAAAAAATAGAAAAAAAAAACAAAAGAAACCCACTTTAGAAGTATTCAACTGGAAAATCACCTATCTCACATCAATACACATTAAAAATGTAAGAAAAATGTAAATTTAAAAAAAAAATCGTTAGAGCCGTTTTTGAAAAAATCGAAAAAAACTGAAAAATCACATGAGTATACACCTACTTCCGGTTATGCGATTTTCTTCAAAAGCTTGCTGTCTCATCTACATAGTACACAAAACTTATATATGAAGTTTCAACGCCATACCTCTTTTCGTTTTTGAGATATTCTGTTCACAGACAGACAGACAGACACACAGACAGACAGACACACACACAGACACACAGACAGACCAATGAAAAAAATATGTTTTTTGGGATCAGGGGACTCTAAAACGTAAAGATCCGTTGAAAACTCAATTTCGAATTTTTGGGGTGAATCCAATACTTCCTTTATAGTAAAAGGAAGTAAAAATCCGGCTATTGTAATAGAGAAAGCTTAACTATAATCCCTCATTACCTGGTACGTTTTGTCAGTGGCATTCAAACAAGTTTATGAACAAAACAATTACGTACAGTAGGATCT
Organism: Agriotes lineatus; assembly: GCA_940337035.1. Lineage (NCBI taxonomy): Eukaryota > Metazoa > Arthropoda > Insecta > Coleoptera > Elateridae > Agriotes > Agriotes lineatus. The sequence goes on along the minus strand of CALNHX010004632.1, from coordinate 94,460 downwards.
CCGTTATCACAAACACATTTTTCTTTTAATCGGAACTTGTCATAGTTTTTTACTGAATAAAATTAGGTTTTAACAAGCATAAAATTCGCCAAATTTAGTGGATTTGATAGCCGATAAAAATAAATAAAACGAATTATTATGTGTTTCACGGCAATCGAGTTTATACATTTAAAATAGAAATTGGAAAAAACAGTAACTGATTAGAATTTTTAATTGTAAATTTAAAAAATTTTACAATTTGTGTGTCATACTCGCTGTCACTATTGTTCACTTCACTATTAATGCCACTATCACTATCTGCATCATTTATATTTATAATAATTGGTTCTATATCTTCTAACAAATTATCGACTTCCCACATTGTCCGTTCTGTTACTATTAAGTGATTTACGTAGTTATTCAATTTTTCTGGCGTAGCTCGCAAATATGCTTCACTGATAAAATTTCGGACTTTATTTTCCTTAAAATTCGTGTTAGTCCGACTACGTACCTTAAATGAAAAAAATAATCCGCTTAATTGTGCATTAAATTTACTTTTTAAAGATTAATAATAAATAATTTTAAAATATGGTGATAAATCGTGGAAATGTTATAATTTTAAAATAAGAAAATTATGGACAATAAACTAATTAAGCAAAGGATGTTGAATTTAATTATGTATTTATAATATCTTGGGTGTCGATCTTTGATAACATTAAAAATTGATTTAAATGACATTTTGGAAGCTTTTGCTGCATTAAAATTCAATAAATGCCAAAATTAAACAGTGTTTACCACAATATTTAAATTAAATACCTTTTACTTCACTCCACACCAATTCTATACGATTCAGTTCGCAATGGTAGGGCAGGAGTCTTAAGAACTTCACATTGTGCCTTTTTGCAATTTCTTCTATTTTATACCCATCATAGTTTCGTTTGAAGGTATTGACTACTTCCAACAATTCTTTTTTTAAATAGTCCTCTTCAAAAAATGAATCTTTAGACCGAAGTCATGCCTGAATTTCGGATTTATTTGAAGTACTGTTCGGAATTTGCTCTAACTTTCTGCTGTGGTAAGACGCATTGTTCATAACAACAACAGTTTTTTCTGGTAGATTCGGAATCAACTGATGTTCGAACCACTTTTCGAAGTTCGGTCCATCCATTTCATCATGGTAATTGTTTGGTATTTAGCTTTTAATCATATTAGTTTAGTTTATTTCATTAGTAATTCTTAATACAAGTAAATAGCTGTAAGTACATAAATTTAGTGTAGTTTGTAATTCTACCTAGCGGTAAGTTTACCCACTATTGGTGGAACGTCAAGTTATGGGGCTTACTGTCCCCTCTCCTGCCACCCCTAAATCTTGGGTCGGTGGCCCACATTGAAGGGAGATGAATTTAAGACGAGTTGGTGAACGGTCGGTCAACTGATCCCGTTTTTTTGTTGTTTTTGTGTAATCGCTCGTGTTTATCGTTTTGTGCTCCTGGAGTCACGGGTCAATCGACGTGCCACCCCACATGAGCCATCCTGTATGTCCCTCCAAGGTAAGTCCCTGTACGAATTTCTACCTTGCGTGGGTATTATCGAGTCTTATGCTCTCCGTTTAGGTAGAATTAATTTAGATATTAATTGCCCTGGAGACAGATACAGTAATCTTGGGTATTTTTCTTAGCCGAAAAAGTCAGCTCTGCTCCATCAATAAACCCGTTTTTGCATGCTGCGTGTAACAGGAGAAATCGTGGACCACGAGTTGTAGGAGCTTTCAAACATGTGGTCAATCCATGAATAAATGCATCCCGATGCGATTTAATCGATTTATCGACACATTCTTTCGATACACTATGTCCGATATTCACCCACGATTCATCCAAATACACGATATTGTATCCAACTTCACGATTATTACGAATTTCGCGTAAATAACGATGACACTAAGAGATTATTTCTTGTTTTTCAATTAATAGTTATTTAACCAACAAGGCGATTAATAATCGAAACTGTTTAAAGCACGAACTAGCGATAGCGAGTGAGTGCCTTTAATAGTTGAGATTATTAATACCCATTAACAAACGAGTTGACTAAAATTTTTGCGTTGACCACAAAATCTTCTTTTGTGGTGAAAAAATTTGTAAAATTGCAGTATTACTAATTTTGTTGTGAATATTAAAATAAAATAATTATATCAAGTACTCGAATTTGATTAATACAACTAACCTCCATGCAAAATATCTTCAAAACGTCAAAATCACAAAAACAGTTAATTAATGAAAACGAGTGTATTAATCAAAAACAGTGTATTAATGGCTCTATTAATCCATCCTTTTTTAAAAAACAGTTAATTAATGAAAAAGAGTGTATTAATCAAAAACAGTGTATTAATGACATCTATTAATCCATCCTTTTTTAGGAAAAATAATTCATTAATATTGAAATTAACAAGCGGTCAACGAAAAAATAGATTTTCTGCCACGCTTTTCATACACAAAGTCCATCTCACTCAGTATGCGAAGCATTGTTGCGCGGGAAAAATTAGGCACATTTGCATTGCCATTTACTGCAGCTAACACAGAATTTATTGTAGGCGGTATATTTTCCCGATAAAACTGGTGCACTATTCTACGAATTTCACTCTTCATTTCTCCGTCGTATTTGTTTTCACGGGATGTAACAATTTTGCGCTTTTTGGGCCTTTCTCTTGGAGGAAGTAGTCCAGCTGGTGAAGTGTACTCTTGTCTCACGATGTAAAGCAGTGGTTCCCAAACTTATTTGGCCTACCGCCCCCTTTTCAGAAAAAAAAATACTGATCGCCCCCTAGAAATCTTCATTCTTTAAGCGAACACACAGAAAGATATTGTAGTGGTAGCTTCTTGAGACTGATAATTATCTGTAAGGATATTTCTAGGTAGGAAATTATTTTGAAAGAAAAGTACAAGGGGGAATTTATACATTAAAAGTACAACATAAATATTTGAGAATTGTTTAATGAATGATACATTAAATACAGTTACTGTTAATTTGTGAATAGTTTATTAAAAAGGTTCGAGCATATAAGTTGATTTAGTTGGGATAGTTGTTTGGTAACATCAGAGCTTAGATTTTAATTTGTAGGTATTAACTGACAATCGGAATAACTAAAGTGAAAGCCAAACTCAAATAATTATCTGAAAAAGTCAATTATGAAATGTTATAATAAAATATACATATAGAAATTTTATATACATTTTTATTGCTAGAGAAAATGATATTTTTCAAATAAACCAATCTTTTCTGAATTTGTAACCTGTATTTTGAGTAAAAGCAAATTTGAATAATAAAAACCCTTTATTATAATGGTATTTACTTTCTGGATGGTGTAAAAGGGTGTGATAAATTAAAATTAAAGAAACGGAGAATAAACAGACTGAATAATTAAAGTAACAAATGGTATCAAGAAAAATAAGAACATTTACAGCCAGTCTTATAAAGGCCACTAATCTGACGTTAATTTTAATTCGCTGTTAAAATAAACAAAAGCGCATCAAAATTTGTTTACTAATGAATAAAATGTCATAAGCACTGATGATTTGATGCGCTTTTGTTTATTTTAACAGCGAATTAAAGTTAACGTCAGATTACTGGCCTTTATAAGACCGGCAGTTAATAATGGTAAATAGTCTTCATGGAATAAATAAATCTTTAACTAGCATTTTGTATGTTTATTTGGAAAATAATGTTACATTATGTTACACACAGGGCCGGCGCTACCATTAAGGCGAACTAGGCGGTCGCCTAGGGCGCTATCCATAGGAGGGCGCAAAAATGTGTAATCGCCATTATTAAAAAGTAACTAATAATTAATAACTTTGATTATATTATATAAACTATAGAAAGGGTAATATAATAAGATAATTATTGTATTTAATATAAATCTTTTAATTTCGAACATTTCAGATGGTTATCTAATTTTAACGTTGATTTTGAGATCGCTCCAGCGCATGACGCGGCGTTCTAAAACACGTGCAATTGTGAGTTTTAATTCTGCCGAGAACGCACTTTTCGATGTTATTGTTTGTGTATCACCATTTTTATCGCACACAACGAAATCAAAACAATCTCGCAGTAAACACACAACAGCTATACACAAATAGTAAATTGGACCCGCTTATCGGCTTCCTTGTCACACGCAAGCAGTGGAAAGAGTGAAACTGGTGACCAAATCGGCTCAAAATGTCTGTGGTTCAATCGCAAGAGAAGGATATACGAGAGCACAAATTGACTCACGTGAGAACATGCCAAAATTTGATTTAAAAAAAACAGATTAATGTGTCAATCAAGTAGAAACAAACATTTTGCAGCTGTACCATTTGTAATTATTGAAGGTTTTTTAAATCATAAAACAGGAACTTTCAATGTCTTTAAAAGTGTATTATATTTTTTACGTGTGCTCTAATAAAAAAGTGTATAATTAATTGACGAGCTTTTATTTCAACGTTATTTACTACTATTTGTAACAACGACAATAGTTCGCAAAAATTTCAAAATTAGCAAAAATACAAACATTTTATATATGTATTTACAACTATCTTTTGTAACATTATATGTACGACAAAACCATAAAAAATAATTTATCAAAGTTTATAATTTTTCAATTTTTTAAATTTTTTTACAAACTTCAAGCTCTTTGCAGCACCTTAAGATGTTATAGTAGAGCAACCAATTTTTTTTTAACCTAAAAGTAGTAGCTCGAAGGCTTCCAAAACCTATGTCACCATCAGATGTGCTTCTCTAAATAGTACAACAAAAATTGGAAGATTGTGTACCAAATGTTGTTCTTTCCTTGAGAGTACTATTAACACTTCCAGTGTCCGTGGCTAGTGGAGGACGCAGCTTTTCAAAATTGAAATTAATTGAAACTTATGCGTTCAACTATGTCATAAAGCAGACTCGTGGACTTAGCAACAATTTCAATAGAATGTGATTATGCTTAGACACTGGAATTGAAGCAATTGTGTGATTTTGTAGTCTACTTGTAACGTTTATGCAATTGATAATAAATTAATATGTACGTTTAAAAGTATTGTTTTCTTATACATATTTATTTTTTTAATTAATTTGTGTGAAAGGGGACGTTTTAATCAGTTTTGCCTAGGGCGCTAAATAACCTGGCGCCGGCACTGGTTACACAACAGATGAAATATGTACGAATGGTTTTTCTCCCTCTTTAAGCTTTCACCACCCCCTTAGTTTTATTCACCGCCCCCCCCAAATGCACCTGAGGCTACTATTGCCCCCCTGGATCGTTCCAGCTCCCCCCAAGGGGAGATATCGCCCACTTTGGGAATCACTGGTAAAGCTTCGTTTGGCCTACGCCACTCATTTCGGACACTTTTACTTCTTTTTACAATAAAGGAAGTATCGGAGTCACCACAAAAAGTCGAAATTGAGTTTTCAACAGATCTTCACGCTTTAGAAAAACATTTTTTTTCATTGGTCTGTGTGTGTGTGTGTGTGTGTGTGTGTGTGTGTGTGTGTCTGTGTGTGTGTGTGTCTGTGTGTCTGTGTGTCTGTGGTGTGTGTCTGTGTCTGTCTGTGTGTCTGTCTGTCTGTGTGTCTGTGAACAGAATATCTCAAAAACGAAAAGAGGGATGGCGTTGAAACTTCATATATAAGTTTTGTGTACTATGTAGATGGGACAGCAAGCTTTTTAAAAAAATCGCATAACCGAAAGTATGGTATTTACTCTTATGATTTTTCAGTTTTTTTAGATTTTTTCAAAAACGGCTCCAACGATTTTTTCCAAACTTCACATTTTTATTATATTTTGAATGTGTATTGATGTGAGATAAATGATTTTCTAGTTGAGTACTTCTAAAATGGGTTTCTTTTGTTTTTTTTTTATTTTTTTTATTAACTCCTATTTTAAATAGAACACCCGGTATATTATTACATTTTTGAATTCAGCTTGAAATTCTAGAAAAAAATTATATCTTCAACAACTCTCTATTTTGTACCGTTTTTGCAGAATTTATAATTTTTTTAAATTTTTGACAAATGCTTAAACATTATTAAAATAAAATTTTTGGTTAATTATAAGATCACTGTAAAAGGAAGTTGTGTGCGTGTATTACACCAGATTTTTTTGATTATATTAGATATCGAATCGTTAGTCTGATTTAAATGGTAACTGACAAGATTCATTAGTATTTGCTTTTCTGAAACTTGCAAAGATTGCCCACGTTTCCATTTAACAATTTCTTCCATTGAGCGGCCAAAACAACAATAAATACCAATAAAAGCAATAACAATAGATAAAAGTATAGAACACTATGCAAAAATAATCGCAACTGGAAAATGGGAAAATTTGTTACCCTCATTATGGGTGTAATTAAGAACCAATTTGATGCATACAGCAGACGTTAAACCAAAGATTTAATTTTGTTTACAATGATATTTAATTCTCGCAAGTAAATATGTAAATTTTGATTTGCCGTAAATTATTTCAGTTTTAAAAATGATAAGATATAGTCTAGGTATTAATTATTTGTAATCTTTTATACAGGATGATTTATAATAGGTGTAAAACACTTTACCATCTTGTTCGGGAAGTAATTTTAAGATAAAAATGTCATATGGACGTAGGTCATATTCCATTTTTTTAACTTATGTTTTAAAATTGTTCTTTAATAATCATTACGAATTCAATAAAATTTAAATCTGTTGTAGTTCTGTAAATTGCAATAATGGTTTCTGAATTACAAATTATACATTCTCAGACTGATTAGTCTGAACTACAAATGGTGCTTTCTGAATTAAAATTTTACGTGAGAACTTATTGGGAACTTCTGGTTTTCGTTTATTTCAGTCAACTTATACTATTGCCCGTTACATAGAACTGGCAACGTCGGAGCGAAATTCCCATAAGGAAAGCATTCCCTATCCTCTCTACGCTGTCTTGTCAACCTGAGGCGCTCTATAGTAGATTAAGTAAGTCATTGAAAAATAGTTTTATACTACACTTCCAATGAATGTTCAACATTTAAATATTCAAACGAAAAACGCTTTTGTGAGTTGAACAGAGCTATCGAAGTTTGAAACGAGAACAGCACCATGTATATAAAAATTAATGTTGATTTTTGTTTGTGCTGTATGCATTTTGCCATTATTTCTTCTATTTTGGCACCCAGAAGCTATGGCGCGCTGTGATTGATCTAAACGGTGATTCGACGCGAATATGGTTAAATTAAAGAATGAAAACGTTTCTCCTTCAACATTGTTTCTATTCAGTTGATAAATTTGTGAATATTCCTTTAATTGCTATTTAATTTAACCATATTCGCGTCGAATCACCGTTTAGATCAATCACAGCGCGCCATAGCTTCTGGGTGCCGAAACAGAAGAAAGAATGCCAAAATGAATACAGCACAAACAAAAATCAACATTAATTTTTATATACAGGGTGCTGTTCTCGTTTCAAACTTCGATAGCTCTGTTCAACTCACAAAAGCGTTTTTCGACTGCTTACCACTATTGTCTTTCACACCAGCTTCAGGCGTCAGGCTTTTAGCAATTGAAAGGGCACAAACAGGCAACCTTCAAATTCTATTAGCACAGTACTAATAGATAACCATAAACAACCTTTTTGTGTTTTCCACAGCTTGAATTAATCACAGAATTCAATTCTTTACAGTCCACTTACAAATGCAATTTTTCATCAATTACACTTGTTGTTTTTGTTCTGATACTTCTCTAAAACTCACACTAGATTATTCTAAAACTATTAATTTAAAACTAGCAACCAGTGAGACAAATGTCTCATTTAATAAAACAAAAAAGACCGTTTTCAAATAGAACGCGTATTAAATAAAAACAATAATATTTTTTAAAATCACGTGATTGAAATTCCTGACCTGACATGACCATTCCAAACATATAACTTTAATAACTTTTTTCTCTATCTCTTACGGTTTGGCTGCTGAAACAGCGTCCCGGACGGACGGAAATCACGTGATTTCTCGAAAACCGGAAGTGTCACGGAAGCGTGCCGGACAGACAAGTCTATTAGATAAAGGACTAGCAGTCCAGTGAGACAAATGTCTCATTTAATAAAACAAAAAAGACCGTTTTGCAAATAGAACGCGTATTAAATAAAAACTGTACCCAGACCTGGAAGGTGTCAAAGTGGTTGCCTAACCGAACGACGTTTTAAGGCGCAGAGGGTCGCAGCTCCGTTTGGCTGTTGAAACATTTTTATTTAATACGCGTTCTATTTGAAAAACGGTCTTTTTTGTGATTTCTCGAAAACCGGAAGTGTCACGTGACTGAAATTCGGTTCCTGAGCTGACATGACCATTCCAAACATATAACTTAATAACTTTTTTCTCTATCTCTTACGGTTTGGCTGCTGAAACAGCGTCCCAGACAGACAAAACGGCGTCCCAGACAGACAAAACTGCGTCCCAGACAGACAAAACAGCGTCCCGGACAGACACGTCTATTAGATAAAGGATAAAATCATGACCACACTGGTTGTTCTCTCAGGCCACATTGGCATTCTTCCTCCCTAGAGCCTTTTATAATACAAGCAGACGCATGTCGCACAAGTTGCATAAAATCTTGCATCACAGTACTTTCGCGTTTACATTAACTATGCTCGCTGTTCTAGCTTCTAACCTTGTGTTTGAGTTGCCAACTGTGTTCGTTTTCCTGTGTCTTTTTGCCTTTTATGCTTCGCCTCTCATATTCTTTATTAAAAAATCAGTCTATTTCAAGACTAAGAAATACTTTTTTTGGATAAAAGGTAAGCCTAAAACATTGATTCATTTTTGAATAAACTATTTACGGACTTTTCTGTTTTTCAGATTTCATAATCTTTGAGCATGACCGGTTGTTCAGCCTCGAATTAGTACTATTAATAATAATAATAATAATAATAATAATAAACGTATAGACATTAACATATTTTCATTTTTTGGAAAGTAACAAATTTTTTGAATTTGCCGCTTTTGTGATGTGATTCAACATGGCTGACAAGCATGCTCGTCTTATAGAGGTGCTTTATCCCTCCCTATGACGTCAGTCACACTATTAACATTAAGGCTAAGTGGAATAACTTTCACTGTTGGTCGGCGGTACAAAGTGTAGGTGACTTTTTCTAATTTTCTCGGATGTACTACTGCTACTTTAACGCCAACGATACGAACCTGTCCGTTCTTGGACGGACAGGTAGCAACAATAACACCTTTCTTCCAAACGCTTCGTTTGATTTGTTCATGAATGACCAGGACGATATCTCCTTCTTTAAGCTGCGTAGTTGGTGTGTGCCACTTTTCTCGCTTGATGAGGGACGGCAAATATTCCACAGTCCACTTCTTCCAAAATCCATCAGCCAGATACTGAATGTAGCGCCATCCTTTTCGGTAAGTTGTTACGATACTTTTGGAGTGTCCCCCGTAGTATTCAACTTCTGCTAGCTGAATTTCTGAACTTGAATATTTATGGTTGGCTTTTGTCAATTTTTGCATGCTTTAAACTAGGTATAATTAGCCGTATCTTATTTTTAATTATTTTCCTATAATTATCAAGCAGTTTGGTAAGCAACTCTTCGAATAATTACCCATATTCTACTAATTAAATTTATTTTGGTCAGATTCCTACAGATATTTGTATATGGCGCTTAGGCAACCCCTGTTACAAATTATTCTGCACTATTCTATTTGTTGCTAGATAAAGGATATCACTTCTTGCAGTCAAATTTTTCAGGCTGTTTTTTTTTCGCATCTTTTGGCCCAAAAATTTTGGAAAGTTTTGATAACTGGTAGCTGGTGGATTTTTGAGGTCTTTCCCATTTTAAACTTGGTGCAGGCTGCTAGTGCCTCAGCCGTGTGTTTAAATTTTTGAGCTAATTAGTATAGCTCAGCTCCGTTTTGATTTTTCGGAGGATCTGAAAAAGCACATGTGCCCTTAAGACGTTCGTATTTGATTTGGTTATACGTACGTCCTTCGCAACTGCGGATTCGTCTGAGGCCAGCATTGCTTCTGCCCTTTCTTCTGGCTCAATTCCAGCGTGAGGTAAGATAAGGCCAGTTTCTTCTTATTCGGGACTTATTTGGGCGTTGTGCGTTATAGCCATTCCCTGTGGGATTCGATTTACTGTGGGACTGGATTTACTGGATGCATTTCCTGTCGGCTACGATCTTGGCAGAGTTCGGACGCTTCCTGCGAGAGGTTGAACTCCCCCCTGAAGAGGCTTAGCATTCCTTGTTCGGCTGCACCCTGCGGGCATCCAAACCGTCGATTTGGGCCCCTGAAACCATCGAATGGTCAAGGAGCTCTACAAATTCCCTGGGAGCTACGCTGGAGGGTGTAGCACTGCACTCACCTGTGATACAATCACCACCTCCTAGGTCCGCTGGGCCTCCCGCTGTGTCTGCCGGAACCTCCATTGCTTCTGCCGTCCTCGGCCCTCCGCAATCCACAGGTTAGGAGCTGACATGTTTTTACTACAGGCAAGAAACTGATATAGCTATTTGCGCCTGGTGTATTTTATAGTTAGTTATTGGAATCTCGTCTCATTAACAGATAGGGCATGTAGGATATTTTTGGCACAGTAATACTTCGTCGAGTTAGATGTTAGTGCATGCTTTTGTATAATTTTAATGCGTTATTGTGTTAGGGCTATTGCAAATTTTGAGCGCCCATTTTGTGCAGGCTACTGACCTTTATTGAATCTTTAATCGAGCTCACTCGAATTGGTAAAAAAACAGCTCTGCGGCTCAATCCTGTAGGAGCCTTCGGTTTCGAATTGTCCTCGAACCACGGCGTCTCCATGGGGGCCTGCGAGGATCTTGTTTGGGTGGTTCTGATGATGTGGGGGCTTGTCGGCCGCCGCGCCCCATAGAACTCCCCTGGAAATTGTATGTTAGATCATCCGCGCTAGTATTTCAGTTTTAAGGCAGTACTTACCGCATATTGCCTACTGTTTGCTCGATATCTTCGGGTTTGTGTCGACGCCATTTGCATGTCGGTCGCTGAGGTCTGGCGTCATATTTAGCGTATCGTGGCTAGAGAACCGATCTCGGTAGCCGATTGCCTTACTTAGGAGTCGCTTGAACCCGTTAATTATTTTGTCGGAACTCTGTTTGCGGCGTTCGCGATTTTTCCGCGTCATTGTAATTTATTTGCGAGCCTCTACGTAGGTACAAATTTGCCGAAGGTTTATTCAAGCGATTGCTTTAGCGTTCATTTATGTACCTGATGTATTTCCACTGAGAAATCTACCCTGCTTTTATATGGGCATATATCCTGGTAGATTTGACCTTTAGAAATTTTGAATACTTACTTAGGATCTTTCTGAGCTGATATTCGGGGTTTCGCATCAGCTGAGCGTTTGCATAACCTGGCTCTGCTTTGCCCTGCCTCACGGGGTCTATTCTAGTTTTTTTTTGTTGTAAGTCAATATTCGATACGCTTCCTTTAAACCTCGCGTTATTTTAGTTTATGCTCGAAATGTTTTAGTGCGTTAGCCTATTCATACATATTAATAGCCCCCTTTATTGTTTTTTTATGTACTTATATTTAGTTTATATTTTTGAAAACCTAGTATTGTCGATGATTAGCAATATTCTTTTTTTTTATGATCTATACTTATATGTTTGCGGGTTTGCGATGCACTATAGTATCCACCAATGTTTAAAATAAAGCTGTGAACTATTCATTGGTTGTTGATTTGCTTATTTTTGACTTGCTGGTTTTTATCTTCGACCTTGTGTAAGGTCCGGCACAAGGAATTGGATCTGAGTCTAGGACCTGGCGCCCACTCCTTTTTTTTGTATTCTCTTTCAGCATAGCTGGAACCCTGCAACCCTCGCGGCGAGCTAGCCCAATTAGGCCGATAGTTACCAGCCGGCAAAATTAACCAATATAACTTTCGCCAAAAGGTAAGGCCGACCGTCTATCTTCCCTTACAAAGTGTCATGTACATCGTATTTTCCCGGTAAGGCAGGGCCGTCTAAACACATAATTTTCAGGAAGTGGTTGGGAGTAAGGCACTCTGGAGGTCGGCTGTTCATGATTTCTGCTACTTCGCAAAAAAGCGTCCTCATATAGCTTTCCCGTGGGGTCTTTTTGCTGGTTATGGGGCCATGGTTGTGATGCTGAAACTCACCACGAATAGAACCATCTTGCAAATTACCCTCTACATCCTGATATTGACATTGACGATCTATCCATTCTTCAGTATTCTTGCAAGAAATGTTGTCATCGAATTTCAGCATTTCTTCGAATATAATCTTTTTTTCCTCGAGTTTGAACTCCGCCCGGATGATATCCTCTTCATCCTTCAGGTTGGCTTCCATGAGTTTGAGCTCGGCCTCTAACTTCTTAAGATTAATTCCCTTTTGAAAGCAAGCAGTCACTTCCTGCTCTTTTTTGGCTTTTCTTCTTTGTCCTGAAGCATTTTACAGTTGAAGTGGTAAACTTCGATGTCGGTTTGGAAAAGGTTCATCTCCAGACACATTTCAGACATTTTCCGCCGAAGTTCTTGAATCTTCTTCTTTGTCTGGAGTTCCACTTCCTTTTCGCGAATGCTGCATGCCGTCACCGATGACTTTAGAGACGGTGCTCCGTTGGACCCAGGCTTCTTTGATTGTGGCTCCGTTTCAGGTGTTTTCTTTGAAGATGACGGAATAACGTTGACAGGGTTCCCACTCTCGTTGTAGGTTAAATGAATGAGTTGTGTCTTTATACGCCGTTCTCTTTCTTTCGTTGGATTCATTTTTCCAAATTAATATAAAGTATCAACTTTATATTGCCAAACTAAATAAGCACTGTTTACCAAAGAACCGATCCGGTGGAAGAAGGACCAAATGTTCTCGTTTCAAATTTCGATAGCTCTGTTCAACTCACAAAAGCGTGTTTCGACCGCTTACCACTATTGCCTTTCACAACCCGGCTCAGGCTTTTAGCAATCGAAAGGGCACAAACAGACAACCTTCAAATTCTATTAGCACAGTACTAATAGATAACCATAAACAACCTTTTTGTGTTTTCCACAGCTTTAATTAATCACAGAATGCAATTCTTTATAGTCCACTGACAAATGCAGGTGAGTATGCAACATACATTACATCTAGACTGTAATCGCCAAATTAGTATTGTGTATAAAGATATTACAATTAGTGATGGGCTTATTCGAATGAAAAATAACCGGTTATCCGGTTATTGAGATAACCTATGTAACTCGGTTTTCGTTCCAACTATTTGAATGAAAAATAACCTCATGCTGGTACGTACTACGCTTTGAATATAAAACCTCTATTCAAAGGTACTACGTGCCTTATCTCAGCGACCTACGCAGTGCTCAAAATTCTGTAAATAGAAATACGTCATAACTCATAAACAAAGCAGGTTGTACTGAATACACCATTTGGTTATCGCGTAACTACCTCCTATCATAAAAAATATCAAATTCTGGGAACCTGAAACCTGAACGCCTAAAAACTGCAAACGCATCAAGCTATAAAACAATTTTTTATTTGCTTACATCTCCAAAGGTTTTAAACAAGAAGCGGCGGCTTTAACCTGCCCGATCGATAAAGATAAACGTTTTACCACTTTTTATTGCGATTAGCAAGCAGTCCCGCATATTTCTTTCTTTCTACACTTCTTAATAAATACCTCTTAATTTCCAATACATAACACATAATGTACGGTCGGCGTCTTAGAAATCGGGCACTACACACTATTGTGATATATTTTGCATGTATTTTTTAAGTATATAACCTGGGTTTTTACAGTTATTATGGTTTTAATTGTTAGAGCAAAGTTGAAATGTAAAGACACCAGCACACCATAAGGTTATGCTGGGACGCTGGTGTCTTTACATTTCAACTTTGCTCTACGTCAGATTGTTTATTGTTTGTCAATTATGAAACGCCATCTCACATTAATGAAGTAACCGGAGCAAGAATACTCCAAAGACTAGAAGAACATATTACGTGTCCCGATTTCTAAGGCGCCGACCGTACATATTATGTTTTGGTTCCTCTGCTATGTGCAAGTTACGATGTCGATGCAGATGACGGTGAACCGATGTCGATGCAGATGACGGTGAACCGATGTCGATGCAGATGACGGTAAACCGCCAACCGGCAAACCGGCTGACTTAATCGAAACGAATCGAGAGCCAAAATGTATTCGAATGATTATTCAAATAATCATTCGGTTATTAATATCATTCGAATGCAAATAATTCGGTTATGAAAATTGTCCGGTTATGCCCATCACTAATTACAATGCTATTATTTTGCAAATGTGCTATATTTTTTTCAAAAAGGGGTTAAAAAGTAGGCTTAATAACTATTATTTATTTAAATAAATGACTACTAAGAAAATTAAACGTCTAAACTGAACAAAATTAAATTTTTGTACTTCTAGGTAAATTGTTAAAATACAGAAAATAGTTAACATCTGCTTCCTTTCAAGTTGCAGTTGTTGTTTTGTTGATTTTAATGCCTTATGAAATTGATGTTAAGTTAGAATAATAGCATTGCTAATTATTGCTTAAGGATAACGGATCCTTTAATAATTTTTCGTCTTAGGTACAGGTGACTTGTATAATTTTCTAAAAATAACAGTCTTTTTTTACAGACTCAATTTTTAGCTGGCAGTATTCCCTCAAATTTACCATATTGGGATATGTAGAGTCACTGTAAACTTCCTTAATTGCTTTCCCATCTTGTTTTTTCCTAATTTTGAGTTTCTAGCTAAAAAATCTTACCTGGTTCATTCAACTACATTTGTTCTCTTTTGAGCATTAGTATTATTGCAACGTATTGCTTTAGTGTTAGTGTATGGATAAAATAATGATACACATGCTTACTATGCAACCAGACAACATTGCAGATAAAAAGTACCTAATTATGTATGTACTTAGGACTGTACTCTACTTCACTCTTAAATTCAAATCTTTACACACTTGATGGACTGAAAATATAGTCCCAAGCATTTTTAAAATGTAGTAACTGTGCAGATACATATTTAGCTATCTTCTTCTTCTTCAGCAGCAGCCCTTTTTCATCCACTCTTGGACATAGGCCTCCCCTAGTCTCTTCCATTCCGATCTGCTTTGAGATTTTTGGTACCATCTACGCCCGCCTTCTCCTTTATGTCATCTATCCAGCGCCTTTTCGATCTTCCTACGCTTGGTATATGTTGTCTTGGCCTCCACATTACTACATGTCTCATCCATCTTTCGTCCTCTTGCCTGGCGATGTGCCTTGACCATTTCCATTTTGAGCATGCTATGGTTGCTATCACATCTTCTACTTTGGTTTTTCTTCTTATTTTATCGTTTTCTATGTGGTCTCTAAGGCTTATTCATAGCGTGATTCTTTCGATAGCTCGCTGTGTCACTCTTAGTTTGTTGGTGGACTTCACTATTAACGAGGTTGTCTCCATGTCGTAGGTTGTTAGATTATTTTCGACCTCTTTCGTTTTGCTCAAAATTACGTTGAGTTGATGCCGCGTTAATAGTTTTTTTTTGTCTTGATAAATTTCTGAAGACGGCTCTGCTTAAAATTCAACCCTGGGTCTTAAAGCTACATGTTAAATTCCATTTGGCCCAAATAATAATGCGTTCACGATCCGTAGATTTTGTCCCGTAAACAGTCTTTGGAAGCACGTAGTTTATTAAAAGCATTCCCGTCCAGTTTAGATTTCGTCGAATTGTGTCCGTGAATTCATTCTTTGGTTTGCATTATTGATAACCCAGACTAACGCTAAGTTTTGTGTATTGCTTTTTGTTGTTCTTGAAATTTGATATTTACGCCCGTGGACTTCCGTGCGTGGCATGGCAAGTGTGTGGGAACCGTTTTCTTTGTGCTTTGTTAACCGGGACTTCCCCGAATTCTGCTAAGTCAGATATGACCTCAGCCGCCGAAGGCTTTCGTTGTTTGCATTTTCTCGCCTACGCATTTTACGTCCAGGTTTGGGACTATTGAAATAAAGTTTGATAAACCCTTAGTTAACCGTGCATGTGGGATTATTAATTTTGGAGTTCAAAACTTTCTTCCGTTACGTTGGTCTTAAGCCCTGTGCATTTGAAAGAATTAATTAGTAACCAGCACTCAAGCGAGCAAAACCTATGTGATTTTTGCGCTCCCGGTTCGTGGGCTGTTGCCGCGGATCGGGGAGCTGTCATCTGTTAAAACTCCGTGGTTGATTGTCGTTCTCGTGTTAACGTGTCCGTGATGTAGTTATGGTGGGCTGAATTCCGGTTTTGGTGTGTGTTACGACCGACCTGGTGATCTCCGAGGCGAAGTGTCCATTTCGTTTGCCGTTTTCGCTCACCTGTCTGTGGGGAAAACATTCTGCTACACTGGACATTTGGAGGAGACCTTTCGATTAAGCCTCGTAAGTGCTTTTTGGCACAATCTGCGTTATGCAAATCCTGTCGCCCGTCGTGTCTTTGGAATTCTACGCTCGCTGCGGGACGTAACCTTAGTCTTTGTGGACGCCGTCTTTGCAGTCCTCGACCTTCTGCAGTCCCCGCTTGGTTTTTGGCAAAGCCCTACAACAACCCTTTCAAGCTGCTGGAAGCTGTATTGCTGGAAGCTGCCACTAGGCCTATCCAGGAACCGATCATCAGCAACCCAGTAGGTGTTCTAGCTACGAAAGGTAGGATCTACCGCTGTATTTTTGTTTTGTTTCTTGTCTTAATGTGTCGCGAAAGTGCTACCGAATTGTATGTTTATTGTGCCTCGCATGCTGCGGGACTTTGCGCCTGCGAATTCAATTTCGTCAATAACTTGTGTATTGTAATTAGCCATTAAGGTAACTTTTGCTTGGGATCCCCCGACAATTTTCAGTTAGGGTGTAACCTTCTTATGGCCATCTTGTGGCCCTGTGTGTGTCAATTTTCATTCATTAAATAATAATATAGTCACACTTAGTTTGTTTAATTGATTTAAACCCGAAATCTGTGGATCTTCAATCCTAATGTGGCAAAAAGCCGAGTGTAATCAAATGTAAAGCTAGAACACGTGCTTTTATTGGAAAAGCCCGACAGTCTTTGGGCTTGAGTAAATTCTTTTGAACCCCTTTAGGGAGGTGGTCATAAGGTAGGTAAGTCATTAAGGCCACCCGGTGTTGACCGCCCGACTTGGAGGGAACCTAGTGGACGACCCTTCGCAGCGTGCAGCTAACCCAGCGAATCTTTAGTAGAGCCCTGTGATATTTCTCGTTTTGGGTCACGAGGGCTGTTAATTTATCAAAACGAGTGGCGTCCTTAGGCAATTCTTTTGAGCAAAGTATAGGGTAAGTGCTGTCGGTTTTAACTGAGCTTTCGAATCAAGCCTTCTCGACTAAGCTAGCCCGTAGGTAACTGGAGCGCCGTCATCTGCTCCGACGCATTTAAGATCTGTGTTTTTGGAAAAACGGCAAACCCTTTACTTTTTCCCCGATTTTGACAGTGCTTGTGATCGATGTCGATTCGAGCATTTAATACCGTAACAAGGTCATCATCGGGAGTACGCAAGTATTCATAACTTTCCTTTTTAGGTTAATAAGGATGTCATCGTCTTTTAGTATGTTCCCTAGTTTTCCTACCGCTACCTAGGTCATGCGTATTCGTCTGTCTATTTCAGCGGTTTTATTTTCCTTGCCCAATTTTATTAAGTGTCCTAAATAGGCGTATTCTGTAACATTTTCAAGAGTGCCCTCGTCTACTATTATTCTATTTACTTCGATAAATATAAATATATTTAGCTCTACTTCTCAAGAATTAATACGTAATTTTTTTACTTCTAACAAATTTATGTCGATATCTGTAAATTTTGAAAGTTTCATTTCTATATTGTACCCACCAACAAGTGCATATTGTTAATTTTGTTATGTGGTTGTTGTCATCCGGAATCCCATCAATAGTATATGTAATTAATGCTTCCGTTTCCACGGTACCCCTCGAAGCTAAATAATTTCTTCATAATTAGGAAATATTCTTGAACAGTTTCCTCACGCCGCAGTTTTCTATTGGACAACTTTTGATGTAATTAATCACTATTAATTTTTAAGGCGAATTAGCTTAAAAATTGAGATTCTCATAATTTTCCAAGAGTTGAGGCCTCGCTTTCCTTGCACAAACAGTTTTGCTAATCCGGTCAACGATTTCTTGTCAAATATCAACTTTTCCAAATCATTTTATCCCATAATAGTTGCATTGTCCTTGAAATCGGAAATCCAGGTCTCCACCGGGTATTGGTCGCCGCCTTTGAAGGTCCTTATCGTGTCCTCCACGTCTCTGAAACTCATTGTGAAGACAGGCGTCGTTGAACAATCAACTTACTCAGCAGCTTCCGGAAAATCTTCAGCTTTCTGCACATCCTCCTCAGCATCTTTCTCCGCATTTACCAAAGAAACCAAATTCACCAAGTACGTACAAATTCTTTTGACGATTTTTTCTTTATCGCGCCATATTCAATTCCCAAGATATTGCAAATTGCAGTTAAATCCCCTAAATTAAAAGTAGCTGCTGCCCATTGTAAGTTTTGATTGAATGGTTCCGATTCAAGTTCGAAATCAAATCCCGTAAAATTAGGAAGTTGTGCACGCCTTTGTCTAACTATCTTCTTCATAAATAAATTTCTAAAAAGCGGCAATCGATTTTGCCAATGCTTTGGTAATATATACCGGGTGCTGACTTGCGCCACGCACCATAGGAATTTGCATAGTAAATTCTTTATGTTCAATTATTTGCTCCCCTAATTATTTTAGAACTAAACTGTAAATATATTTTTTGCAGAGAAAAAAATATTGCATCCATTCATACTATTGCTAACAATTTTTCATTTTCCAGAACCGAAGGAATGCAAAAAATCAAACTAGCATTTTTACAAAAATCAGTGATGCCATGGAATTATTGAAACAAGCCCATGCCAACGCAAGTATGTGCCAGTCACTCCCGTCAAAAGATTAAACGTATTGTCGTTTTTCTCGTTTTGGTGTAAGTTCTGAACCTCATTATTGCACCTACAATTATTTAATAACCTGCCTGTAGTCGTAAACTTAAAATGAATCAGTCTATTAATGGTTGTACTGTTTGGAATTTGCCGATACGGATATTTTACAATAAACAAGGAGCTTACTTAACGAACGTCCACCATACTCGTAAAACCATTTTTGTTATGGACAAGGTCTAGGTACCTTAGAGACATTAATCAGAACATAATTAATAATGAATTATTATAAACGTCAAACATCAATGACAAACAAACAAACAGCACAAATTGTCGCGCCGCACGCATTTGCGTTGGCATTGGCTTGTTTCAATAATTCCATGGCATCACTGATTTTTGTGAAAATGCTAGTTTGTTTTTTGCATTCCTTCGGTTCCGGAAAATGAAAAATTGTTAGCAACAGTATGAATGGATGCAGTATTTTTTTCTCTACAAAAAATGTATTTACACTTTAACTCTAAAATAATTAGGGGAGCAAATAATTGAACATAAAGAATTTACTATGCCAATTCCTATGGTGCGTCGCGCAAGTCAGCACCCGGTATATATATATATATATATATATATATATATATATATATATATTGTAGCACTACGGGCCGTGAAGGCCTAAGGCTTGTTTCACTATCAGTTTCCACTGTTTTCTATCCTTTGCCTTTTCCGTCCATCTCTCGACACCAAGCTTTTCCAGGTCCTTCGTCACTTGATTTCGCCATTTGTTATCTCCTCCCACTATTCTCTTTGTTATTCTTTCCTCTGACAGCCTTTCTATATGCCCTATCCACCTTATTCTTTGTGCTTTAATTCCATTCACTATACTTGGTTCTCCATATAGATTGTATATTTCCTCATTGGTTCTTCTTTTCCATTCCCCATTTATCTTCTTTCCTCCATATATTCTCCGTAGCATTTTCCTTTCCCAAATTTCTAAATTTTTCTGTTCTTGTTTGTTTATTATCCACGTTTCACACGCGTATAGCACTGTTGGTCTTATTACTGTTTGGTACACGCGTATTTTCAATTTTCGCAACACTGTCTTGGATTTCAACACTGGTATTAAACTTCCCGCACTTTCATTTCCTTTATTTATCCTTGCTCGAACCTCCTCACTACCGCTGCCGTGCTCATTTATAAGTGTGCCTAAGTATGTAAAATTCTTCACGTGTTCAAATGTGTATCTCCTGTCTTGTTCTATTCCTATTGTTAAATACTGGGTTGGTTGTGTCTGTCTCTTACTCCCCCACTTCATGTATTTCGTTTTTCCCTCATTGATCTCGAGTCCTACACGTTCCGCAGTTTTGATCAGGTTTTTTGTAATTTTTATCAGCTCGTTCTTTGTTCTAGCTATGAGTGTTACGTCATCGGCGTATGCTAAATTTGGTGTTCTTTATAAAATATTGTACTATTCCTATTGATATCACTTTCTCTTAAGACTTTCTCCAGTATTACGTTAAACAGTAATGCTGACAGTGGGTCGCCTTGTCTTAGTCCTTTGTTTACTGGAAACGCATCTGTTTCTTCGCCATGTATTCTCACTATACTTTCAGTTGTGCTGAGTGTCATCTTTACCAGGTTTGTTAACTTCGTCGGAAATCCGAGTTCTTGCATTGCATTGTAGTTGAGCTCTATTTACAGAATCGTATGCCTGTTTGAAATCTATGTACAGTACATGCATTTCTATTTCATATTCATAAGATTTCGCTTGAATATGTCTAAGTGTGTGTACCTGATCAACAACCGATCTATTATTCCGGAACCCTCCTTGATACTCCGCAATCCCCAATTTTCCATATATGAGTTTAATCTTCCTTTTATGCAGCTTGCTGTTATTTTGTATACCACGTCTAGCAGGGCGATACCTCTGTAGTTTTGACATTGTGTTTTCGGTTCTTTTTTGTGGATGGGGCATATTATTGCCACCGCCCATTTCTTTGGCATCTCTTCGTTTTCCCATACTTGCTGTACTAATTTGCATATTTTTTCTTGTAGCTCCTAGCCTCCATATCTTATCAGCTCTGCCTTTATTCTATTTCTTCCAGGGCTTTTATTATTCTTCAGTCTAGAAATTATGTTTTCGATTTCTTCATTTCGCGGCGTTTCTACCTTTTCTTCGGTGTTTGGTTTGTATGATCCTACCATTTGCTTATTCTCTGCAGCTGATACTACTGTTTGCCTGCCTTGTTCTTCATTTCCATTTAGGATCTCATGAAAGTGTTGAGCCCATCTTTCCATTATTTCCTTGTGTCCTCCTATTAAGTTTCCTTGTTTGTCTTCACATAATGTTGTCTTATTTTGATATCCCTTTTTTTCCTTTTTTATATCTTGGTAAAAGTTTCTTATTTCTCGGTCATTAAAGTTTTCTTCCAGTTTCTCTATCCTGATTTCATTATATCTTCTCTTTTTCCGTCTACACATTTCTTTAGTACTTCTCCTTTGTTCTTTATATTTTTGTTTGTTTACTTCTGTTGGGTTTTTAAACATCTCTGTTCTTGATTTGTTCTGCTCTTTCACTGCCTCTTTGCATTCGTCGTCGAACCATTGTTTTTTCCCGCCTGTTGTATTTGTTATTTCCAGTACGTTCGCTGCCTCGTGCATAACTTCTTCTATTTCTTTCCAATTTTCTTCAATATTGTTTCCTTCCTTCAGCATTCTAACCCTTTTTTCTATTTCTTCGTTATACCTTCGTAGAGTTTCCTGATTCTGTAGTTTTTCTATCTTGTACGCACCCATTCTTTGAATCTGTTTCTTCCTCTCTCTTGTTTCTGGCATTTTTTGTTTGATTTTTATTCTTACAAGCATATGATCTGTATCTGCATCCGCCCCTCTGCAGCTCCTCACATCAATTATACCCTCTGCATGTTTTGCTTCGATCAAGACATGGTCGATTTGTCGTGTTTCCATCTGGTGTTGTCCACGTCCCTTTATGCATTTCTTTATGTTGGTGGTAGGTATTTTTGACTCTCATGTTATATTCTGTTGCAAACTCGATCACCTTTTCTCCATTCTGGTTGCTCTCTAGATGTTTACTAAAATTCCCTATTACTGGTTTGTATATTTCTTCCCTTCCAATTTTTGCGTTAAAATCTCCTGCCACAATTTTTATGTCGTATTTTGGGATTTTCCTGTACACTTCTTCTAGTTTTTCATAATACTCGTTTTTTTCTTCTATGTCCTTTTCTTCCGTTGGTGCATGTATATTAACTATGGTTATTTTTCTGAACTTTCCTTTGATTCGTAGTGTGCACATTCTGTCCGTTATTGGTTCAAATTTTACTATTGCGTGTTTCCACTTATTACTTATTAGGAATCCCGTACCAAATCTCCTATTTTCACTACCGCTATTAAAGAACACGTATTGCTCCAAGTCTGTAATTATGTTTCCTCTTTGTTTCGTTTCCTGAAGTGCCATACTTTGGTAATATTTTCCTTTAATCCAGGAACTTGGGTTAAATTTTCCATTTCGTTGTTCACTTCAATCGTGACACGTAAAATTTAAAATGTCCTCCGATTTAAGGGTGATTAAAACACTTTTCTTTATTCCACTTTTGAAGCTGTAGTGTTTATTAATATATTTCGGAAATAATTGATGCCTTTACAAAATTTGTAAAATTGTATCCTACAGTAAAAACCAATTCTGATGAGGTAGTTAAACACCTAAACAATTACATTGTAACGTATAGTAAACCAGCAAAAATTATATCGGATTGTTATAATTCTTTTACATCCACTAAATTTAAACATTTTGTAAGAGATCATGGAATTAAACATGTTTTGATAGCTACAGTTACTCTACATTCAAACGGTCAGATTGAACATAATCGATCTTTGACACCAACGTTAGCAAAGCTGTCAGAGGCTACGAGAAAATGGGATCGCATATTACATGAAGCAGAATTTGCATTAAATAACACAATTAATCGTTCTACGGGTGACACACCTGCAAGGTTATTATTTGGAATCAATCAAACTGGTTTATTAGAAGATAATTTAAAATTAATTTTGGAAGATCAACAAGAAACTGAGCGCAATTTGGCTGATATTCGAAACAGTGCTTTTTCAAGAATCATAGCAAGTCAAAATTACAATCAAGAATGTAACGATAAACGTCATAAAAAACCTTTTATGTATAAAGTTGGAGAATATGTAATGCTTAAAAATGTCGATGTTACCGCGGGAGTCAATAAAAAATTACTTCCAAAATTTAGGGGACCTTATGTAATTAAGAAAATATTGGATAGTGATCGATATATAATTAAAGATCCTGATGGTTATCAGTTAACTCAGCTGTCATTCGAAGGTATTTGCTCACCTCAAAATATGAAACTTTAGATTAATGGATTAGGCTAATTACCTATATGCAAGTGTGATAGTTCAAACTTTTCTATTTTTCGAAAATATCGGATTTTGATATCAGGTACACATTTCAAATTTTATGTACCATATTTTGTTAGTAATTAGTATAGTTTGTACCTAGTGATACGTTTAAGTAATAAAATAATAACAATGATTGAGGGCAATCATAAGGCAGGAGAGCCGAACTGTGGTGGATGTGCCTTACGGATAGGCAACACACTTGCACTATGAACGTTATTATGTTATGTATACTGCGTTCTTATGTTAGTTATTAATAGAGCGTGTAAATAGCCTTCAAATATACAGGGTGTCTCAAAATTGACGCCCTTGCTTTTGGGATTTGATTCAGGGAGCTAAAAGAACTCGAAAATAAAGAGTGGAAAATTTTCCGTTTGTCTTTTGTTATCGAGTTATCAATTAAAAACAAAAAATTAAGATATAAACTTTAAACTTTATTAAATACGAATAATATTTGAAAACAAGTTATTTTACACATATCTTGTCACAAAATGTGTTCAAATAGGTTTGCCTCCTATTTCAAGGCAAACATTCGCATGATCGGTCATTGAAGTGCGAACGCTCTGTAGCATATTTTCGTCAATTGACGCCACAGCAGCGTGATTGCGAGCTACGACATCTTCAGGATTCACAACAGGTAAGCACACAAAACCGAAGGAAATACTTATCAATACGACAGAACGATTAATAAATCTTTAACATCGCCATAGCCACCTTATTGAATTATGTTACACAACAAATTGGAGCGACTGGGCGATAAAAGTTATTATTTACATTTTCATCAATAACTCGATAACAAATGACAATCGGAAAATTTTCCACTCTTTATTTTTGATTTCTTTTAGCCCCCTGCATCAAACCCCAGAATCACCGGCGTCAATTTTGAGACACCCTGTATATTAATAAACACTACAGCTAGTAAGTGCTCATATTCAGGTAATAATTTCATAAAATCTAAAATACCTTACACTCAAATAATGTTTCATAGAAACTATACATGCACATGCATTTACAGGGGCGTCATTTCAGATTTTGATTGTGGAGGGGGGGGGGGGGGGGGCAGCACAAAGCGCAATGGTTTTGTCAAGGTTTTTATTTAAAAAAACGAAAAACAAAAATAAAATAATATATATACCTAAGTAATAAATAATGTAGCTACGTAATTAATTAAGTACTATTTTATTTTTAGTTCATTAAGGGTGGGTTGCAGAAAGCAATGTTAAGTCTGGTATTAGCTAACGTCGCGTTAAAGTGAACAAAATCGCATCAAATTTTGTTTACTAATGTATTAGTTACCATAAGCATTTGAGATTTGATTCGTTTTTGTCCACTTTGACGTCGCGTTAGCTAACACCAGACTTAACATTGCTTTCTGCAACCGGCCCTAAGTCTACCTAATCATCGCCTAACATAAACTAAATTCTAAAGGAACAATAATATAATTTCATATAAGAAAATGACACAGTTGAAGCCGACTGAAACACTGTGCATGTGACATTGCAGAACTTAATGTCTGTCCTTGCAACGTGCGTTCTGAACAGGAGCAAACGATGTTTCTCTCTCACTCATTCGGGCTTTCACCTGAATTGTCATTCAGTCAGTTAGTCAGTCCAGTGCAGTTGTTGTGCGTGCTAGCTTCTGAAGCTACCCGAAGCTAAGCTTCGGTATGCTTTAGTTATCTTTATATCTATATAAATTACGAACAGCGATAAGAGATTCGTAAGGATCTGTGTGATTGATTGTGATGCAAATTCCATGAGATACAAAATAAAAACGTGTTCAAAATGAAAAGAACTCAAAGAAACATCAGTGACTTTTTTTAGTAAATAGAATAAAGTGGAAGTGGACTTGACTGATAGTGACCGATCTGCTCCTCATTCGTCTGAGCCTTCACCATTCACTTCAGTGTCTACTCAAACATCCGCCAATGATACTTTGAAAGTGCAACCGTCTTCTCAGCCTACGACAACTACTAAGAATGTCAGAGGCAGCACAACAGCTCAGGCATCATACCTGGCTGCAGCAACAGTGACACCTGGAATATCCCACCTAGCTACTACGTTAACTCCGTCTTTCTCTCAAACCTCATCAAAAGCAAATCAGTGTAAGTCACTTAGCAGTAACCCACTAGAATGTCCCATCCAGCCAAACATAGATTTCCCAAAGACCAATGGAAGGAGGTTCACATCTCGTTACTATGACATCCATGAATGGATAGAATACTCCACAACAGAAGACGGTGTGTATTGTTTCCCATGCCAACACTTCAACGCACAGTCTTCTGTTCGTCCGGGTGAAGCAGCTGGCAGTCACACTTTTATACACAAGGGTTTCAGAAATTGGTAAAATGCTTCTGCTCTTTTAAAGTAGCATGAACTTGGAGAAAGAGACAAGGCGTCAATGATCATGGGCTGAATTTAAAAATCGTAGCTCCCAACAGAAGTCAGTATCATCTCTACTGGACTAGCAACGATCAGGAAATATAGAGGAAAATCGAGAGCACATTAAAGCTCTACTGAAAGCAACTGGTTTTCTCGGCTGACAAGGCTTAGCTTTTAGAGGGCACAACGAATCAGAAGATTCTCAAAACAGAGGTAACTTTCTCGAGCTGTTCAACCCATGACTGATGATGATCCTGATATTAAACATAAATTAAACTGTCGATGGCCATTACTGCTCACCGGAATATCAAAATTGATGTCTATTCTTAAAGACAGCTGAAAAACTTTATCACCAAAGCTAATCAAGCCAAATAAATACTTCGGCTATAATGGCTAAGGAAACCAAAGATACATCAAAATCGGAACAGCTTGCAATTTTAATCCGTTATGTTGATGCTGAAGAAACAAAAATAAATGAACGCGCAAACGGACTGCGCCATCTAAAAGACTGTAGTGCCAAAAGTATTGCCAATGCCATACAATTGATGTTATCGAATCAGGGACTAGACATAGAACACTGCGTTGGTCAGTGCTACGACGGAGCGAATGTCATGAGAGAATGGGTCAGCGGTGTCCAGGTGAGAATTAAAGATTTAGCCCTCATGCTACGTACTTCCACTGTCATGCTCACCGACTTCATCTTGTTTTGGTGCATGTGTTGGGTAACAGCGACGAAGTTAAAGACTTTTTTTCTACAGTTCAAACTCTCTATCAATTCATTTCCAACTGTGCTACTCGTCATGAGGCTTTTAGTAAAAATACAACAGAGGATGAATAAACCAGTATTGAATTTGGAAAGGACGGTCCCTACAAGATTGTTCTACTGGTTTAATGCAGTTATGAAAGTTTAAAAGACCTACCAGGCTATTTTGGCTGTTATAGATGAAGGAAAAAAGGAAAGGGCAGAGAGTATAGGAAAAAAAGCGCAAATAATGGGAAAAGTTCATATTTCTGCTTTGTGCTATGGAGAAGATAGTAGGCATTACTTATTGCCTATTGCAGCAGCTACAAGCTGAAGAACTTGATTTAGCAGCCGCCGTGCATCTAATCAAAAGTACGGAAGAAGAACTTAAAAAATCTAAAACTGACGACACATACCTAGAGGTTTTAGAGAAGGCTAAATCTTTGGCAAACAGTAGTGCAGTAGTGGTGTTGTATGTGGCGAACAAAAAAGCTCGAAGACTGCTCTTCATAGGTTCGCTGATAGCGTGATAATGTTGACAACAGGTAATAAAAATACTGAAACTAAGGCCATATACTTTGACGTTGATGACAGCATTCTCGTGGAATACAATCGCCGATTCTAGGAAAATGAAGGCCTGTTCTCAGCAATGGATAGCTTTAAGAAAGAAAATCCAGCCTTCATGGCGGAAGAGAAATTAAAGCCATTAATAGAAAACTACGAAAATTTTCTAAATGTAGAACTTCTACAACTGCAACTGCCCCTAGCTAGGAACCATTTACAAACCAGCAATGGAGACTCTTGTTTTGCCACTACTTGAATTTATCTGTGGATGCAAATATGGCTGATAACCCTAAACACAGAAAAGTGCCAGTGATTCATATTGGGAAGTCTAACCCAAAAATCGTGTACGTGTTTAACAACAATGAAATCAAATCCGTCGACAAGCAGAAAGACCTTGGAATATGTGTCACTATATACAGGCTGTTTCCTAAAAAACTCCGCAACCCATAACTCCGTTGTTTTAAATTTTAAACCCAACAAACTATATATATTCTTAAATGGCAAGACAAGAGCTACCTTTTGACATCGCCCGTTCGTAAATATCTTTCAACTGTTTTGAGCAACGATGTTCAACTTTTTTATTTTAAATGGAACACTCTGTATATTTTTATATATTTGGATTCAGGCTGAAATTCTTCATGCAGTAGTATGCTTCATTTGTTTTTTGGACACTTAGAAATGTTTAAAATAATTTTTTAATATTGCATGTAGACAGTCATACAGTACCATAAAATTTTCAAGCGTGCCGTGGAAAATAATCAGAATGTTGAAATATTTTATCTAACACGTCCAGAAAACGGTGAAATTCTGAGGCTTGTCGTGAAATACCTCCCAATTTGATATTGAATGCGACCAATGGAGTAACTAGAAGATGTCAGTTGTGTGTTCAACAAGGTGGCGGTCAGTTTGAGCAATACTTGTAGATACGTTGTGTAGTTTTGTTTAAATTTGTTTCCAATAAAATATTTCAGCATTCTGATTGTTTTCCACGGCACACTTGAAAATTTTATGGTACTATACGACTGTCTACATGCAATATTAAAAAATTATTTTAAACATTTCTAAGTGTCCAAAAAACAAATGAAGCATACTACTGCATGCAGAATTTCAACCTGAATCCAAATATATAAAAATATACAGAGTGTTCCATTTAAAATAAAAAAGTTGAACATCGTTGTTCAAAACAGTTGAGAAAGATATTTACGAACGGGCGATGTCAAAAGGTAGCTCTTGTCTTGCCATTTAAGAATATATATAGTTTGTTGGGTCAGCCAGTATGTATATAAAGCAGCACAACAGGCCCTAGAGGCCCGTGGCTATAATTTTTCTCCATTTGTTTCTATCCTTTGACAGCTCTTCCCAATTATCTGCTATACCCATTTCTGCTAGATCTTCGCATACAGATTTGAACCATGTTTTTGGCGGTCTACCTCTCCTGGGTCTTCCTTCTATTTCCACTTTGAGAATTTTCTTCGGCATTCTGTTTTCTGTCATTCTTGACAGGTGGCGCTCAACCACCCGAGTCTTCCCTGCTTTATGGACTCTATTATGGGTGCATCCTTATAAAGCGCATACACCTTATTCTTCTTCTCCATTCGCCCCTTTCTTTCGCACCTCCATAAATACGTCTGAGCATTTTTGTTCCCATCGTGCTATGACCTCTGATGTTGTGCTCGTTAAAGTCCATATTTCACTACCGTACTTCACCGCCGGTTTCACAATCGATTTATATACCCGCACTTTCACTGCCCATGACACCTCTGTACTGTTTAATACAGAGCTTAGTATTGCACTCATTCTTGACCCTGCGGCTACTCTTTTCTGAATTTCTTCCTTTTTCCCTCCTTTACTAGTTATTTCCGTTCTCAGGTAGGAACATGTGTCACTAACAATTTCAAATTAGGGATGTTTGATACACCAAAAAGTACCGGTACAATCGTATCGATTTAAAAGTATCGGTTCGAGACAGTAACATATACAAAAGTACCGGTACACATTCGATCCAGGATATTTTCTAGATATAGTATTTATATGAACCTTCGAGTCCTACTACTGCAAATAGAAATGTAGCAATAACAGTGGCAGTAACAATAAAATAGTTATTTAAGCATCAAGGGAAGTAAGTAGCTTTTACCAGTCGAGAACGAGTTTGCCAGCCCGAGCGAGCGAGGGCTGGCAAAGTTTGAGACTGGTTATAGATAGTTACTTCCCGAGCATGCTTATAACATTTTTCTCCATGCCCAACAAAAATTTGAATAAAATATCCTATTCAATTTACCACCATCTTTAGGCTAATTACGTTGGGCCATTCTGTTCTGTTACACAACCCGCACCTGCTTTCTCCTGCCGCCGCCTGACCAAAGAAGGGGGCCCTCGGCGCTCCGCCCCTCTCTAAGCTCTGCCCTGGGGCTCCACCCCTCTCGAAGGGGTTCCTCGGTGCTCCTCCCCTCTACAAGGGGGCCCTGGGGGCTCCGCCTTTCTACAAGGGGGCCATCGGGGCTCCGCCCCTCTCCGAGGGGGCCTCGGGACTCCGCCCCTCTCCAAGGGGAGCCTTGGGGCACCGCCCTCTCCAAGGGGGCCCTCGGGACTCCGCTTCTCCCCAAAGGGGCCTTCGGGGCTTCGCCCCCTCCAACGGGGCCCTCGGGGCAATTCACTTACTTCCCTAATGTCATGACAACCAGTAAACAAACAGTAAAATCAGCTTACCTGCAATGGATATGTCAAAGTAAGTGTAACTTACTAGATGGGCATGGAGAAAAAATAATTACGATGTGAGTATGTTATAAATATTTAAGCTGAATAATGAAAGAACATCACAACATAAAACTGTTTGAGACAAATGTCAACTGGGAGAACGAGGTTAAGTACCTAGGTCTAATCATCGATTCCAAACTAACTTGGAACTCCCACTTAGACAAAACAATCACCAGGTGCATACAAACATTAGTTATTGGGAAAAGAGCAATAGGTAGTACGTGGGGGCTCAAACTGGAACTGACCCTCTGGCTGTACAAAACCATGGTTCGACCATTAATTTCATATGGAATAATCGCCTGGTGGCCCAAAATAAAACAAGCAACTGTGATCCACAAAATCAGCAGAATACAATATCTAGCTAATCGGTGCATCACTGGAGCCTTTAAAAGGCACCTCAGGACAAGCACTGAATGCTATCTTAAATCTGCCACCTCTGCACATCTTCCTGGACGGTGAAGCCAGAATGGCAGCCTACAGATTACAAAGTACTGGTCACTGGATGACCACAGCTAGTAATCTAGGACATGGCAAGATCATGTCTCACATCAATAACCCAATATTAGAAATGGGTTCTGATCTTATAATCAAAGCCTATGACTTTGACAAGAACTTTACTGTACACACAAGTTGGAATCCGGACCAACTACCAACCCCAACAAATTAGAACATCATTTTTTACACTGATGGATCTAAGTTTGAAGGGGGTACAGGCTCCGATGTGTACAGTACGAATCCTAGAACCAACAAAAAAGTCAGTCTAGGAAAGTTTTGTAACATCTTTCAGGATGAGGTACAAGCTATTAACGTATGCGCAAACATCAGCATAGAAAAGAAGCTGCTCAATCGAGACATACACATTCTCTCAGACAGTCAGGCAGCACTGAAAGCGCTAACCGCTTTCAGTACTTCATCAAGACTGGTCAAGGAATGCAAATCCAAACTTCAAACCTTGAACCAGGGAAATACAGTAAAATTATGCTGGATTCCAGGTCACCAAGGTATTGAAGGCAACGAAAAGGCGGACAAGCTCGCTAAAGAAGCAGCCCGTAATGCAATGACCGGTCCAGAACCTGGTCTAAGCATTCAGAAAAACCAAGCCCGCTCAGCCATAAATGAATGGGTCAATACTGCACACCAACTAAGGTGGAGAAACTACAACCAAGCAACACACTGCAAAAGATTGCTAAAAACTCCGAATCCACAAACCACCAAAACCCTGTTGAGACTGAACAGAACTCGAATCATGCAAGTAGTCAGTCTACTAACAGGCACTGGGGCATTCAGAGAATTTATGCACAGGATCAATATCTATAGAGATGAACCTGTTTGCAGACTATGCCAAGAGGATGATGAAACAGCCTATCATATCCTCTTTGAAAGCCCAGCATTAGAGCGTAAAAGACACCAACTCAATTGGAGCCTTAACTCTATTGACACCCGCAAGCTAGTAGGGGACATTGCAAGTCTAGTAAAAGATACGGATGTTGGCCTGCTAACTTGAAAATTCCCGACATTACAAAAAGCCCAAAGGGCTGAAGTGCGCATGCCAGCAAAAGACAGTCGTGGAATATGTATGTATGTTATGTATGTCCTGTCCGATCCTAACGGACCATAGGGCGTCTTGGTAGAGACGTTTCTAGTAGCTGTTTGTAGTAATGGTGATTAGGTAGCTAACCTAATGCACCCCCACTTTCAACATTCTTATAGTTCTTATAGTTTTTACTTAGTTTATTTTAGTTATTATTTCACTATACTTGTCACTAATGTCCTCCACTTTTTTCTGTCCTTCGCACTTGTTTTAATTTCGTTCCAAGTCATGTTTCTTTTATCACACTCTTTTTTTATACTCCTTTTCCATGTCTCTGCTGGGCGACCCCTAGATCTTTTACCTGGTGGTTTATAATCTAACACTTGCTTGGTTATACTTTTATTTGGTTTTCTTAAAGCATGCCCGATCCAAGCCCACTTGCGCTTTTTAATTGTTGAGATAACTGGTTCCTGATTAGTTCTTTTCCATAGTTCCTCGTTAGTAATCCTTTCTGGCCAATGTATTCTTAATATTTTTCGTAAACAGTTGTTTATGAATACTTGAATCTTCTGAATACCTTTTCTATTTTCATTCCATGATTCACTTGCATACAGCAGAATGCTTTTTATTGTGCTATTAAAGACTCGTATTTTTGTATTCTTACTTAAATCACTAGAGGACCATATTTTCTTCATAGTCATGAACGCTTGCTGAGCTTTTCCAATTCTAGTTTTAATATCTTGATTGCAACCCCCAGTTTCTTCTAGTACGCTACCTAAATAACAAAATTCTTTAACTATTTCCACTTGTTTATTTTCTAATATGATTTCCTTTTTCTCTTCCATATTTATCTCCATCAATTTTGTTTTTCCAACGTTTATGTTTAATCCTACTAGCCTTGCATTTTCCGCCAGTGATTTAATCTTTTGTTCCATATGATTTCTTGTTTCCGTTAGTAAACAAATGTCGTCGGCATACTCCAAGTCTTCGAGTTTCTCAAAAACAGTCCATGTTATGCCACTTTTATTATCTACGGTTTTATTCATTACCCAATCCATGATAATTAGGAAAAGTGTTGGTGAAAGTATGCATCCTTGCCGTACACCACTAGAAACCTTTATCTTATCTGATAACTTTCCCTCGTGCTCTATTCTAGCTCCATAATCCTCATATAATAACTGTATTAATCTGATGTATTTTGCAGGTATTCCATATAATTTTAAGATTTTCCAAATATTCTCTCTGCTGATGCGGTCAAACGCCTTTTCAAAATCTATATAACTTATGTAAATTTCATTTTGCCATTCAATTGTTTCTTCTATCAATATTCTTAGGGTAATTATATTGTCGATACATGAGTGATTAGTTCTGAAACCGGCTTGATTTTCTCTTAATTTTTGGTCCACTGCTTCTTTCATTCTGTTGAGAATAATCCTCGTCATTATTTTTGAGGCTATGCATAGCAAAGTTATCGGCCTCCAATTATTGCAGTTTTTGAGATTTCCTTTCTTAGGTAACTTAATAATAATTCCTTCTGACCATTCCTTAGGTATTGCTTCATCCCTCCATATCTTTTTCAGTAGTTCGTATAATAATTCTGTCGTGCTATCAATATCTGCCTTTAACAGCTCAGCCGCTATCCCATCAATGCCCGTTGCTTTACCATTTTTTAATCGATTTACTGCCTCCTTAATTTCGTATTTACTAAACTCTTGATTTACTATGTCCATTTCTTCTATTTCTGCCTCTTGTTGTTGGATCATTGCCCCTGCTGCTTCGTTCATGTTATATGTTTCTCTAAAATGTTCAACCCATCTATTCATTACATCCTTCTCTGTTCTTACTGATTGCCCATGTTTATCATTCACCTGTCCACTATAATTTTTTCTAGTTCCTTTCAATTTCCGAATAATTTCATATTGTGTTTTCATGTCATTTTTAATTGCTGCTTCTTCTGCTGCTTGTAACATTTCATTGAAGAAGGACCTTTTATCTTTTCTTGCTGATAGCTTTACCTGTTTATTTGTTTCATAATATTTTTGTTCTAAATTCCTTTCTTTATCTGTTCCTTCATATTGTAGCATTTTTTGTCTTATACGATTTCTTTCTTTTATTAGGTTCTCTGTTTCTTGGGTGATCCATTTTGGTTGGCTTTTCTTTCCTCTGCCTAACACCGTATCTGCTGTTTCACACAGGGCTTTTTTGATTGTTTGCCAAGTTTCTTCAACTCCAAGAGTGTCGATGTTAAGGTTTTCAGTTTTCTTTCTTAATATATTTTGAAAATGTGTTCTAGTTTCTTCATCTTTTAGCCTTTGCACGTTATAGTGTTTCTTGTGTAATCCCTTATTCCTATGTGCACTGAACTTTAATTTTATTTTTCCTCTAACTAGGTAATGATCCGACCCAAGGTCAGCACCCCTCATACTTCTGACATCTTGTAACCATTTCTGCCATTTCTTCCCTATGAGTATGTGGTCTATTTGGTTTCTTGTATTCGTACCCGGGGCTTTCCATGTTATTTTGTGGATCGTTTTATGTTTGAATAAACTTCCTCCAATGATCAAGTCATTTGTGAGGCAGAAATTTATCAACCTCTCGCCATTCTCGTTCATGCTCCCTATTCCTTCTGTCCCCATCACTCTTTCTCTTCCCACATTGTCACTTCCTATTTTCGCATTCATGTCTCCTAATATTATTTTGACATCCCTTTTAAATTTGTGTTGTAGTTCTTCAAATATTCCTTGTAACTGCTCGTAAAATTCATCTTTATTATCTTCTGGGTTTGTATTTGTTGGGGCATAGACACTTATGATGATTATATTGTAAAATTTAGCCTTGAATCTAGCCCATATTATACGGTCTGAGACCCCTTCCCATTCTAAAAGCGAGTTTTCAATTTCTGCTGCTATAATTATTGCTACTCCACTTTCATGTGCTTCTTCTTTTGTTTTGCCTGAGTGAATAATTACATTTTTATTTTTAGTTTTTAGCTTTCCACTTCCTTTCCATCTTATCTCACTTAGAGCCACTATAGTCAGTCTGTACCTTTCCATTTCTCTTTCGACTTGTTCTAATTTACCTGCTTGCATTAAAGTCTGTACGTTCCAACATCCTATATTTTTAACTTTTTTCATATTTATTTCTTGTGTTTGTTCCTTATTTCTTTTACTACCTTTTACTATTTCTTCATTTCCTAAATTTGTCATAGCCTTATCCTTGCCATTGTCATCATCCTTACTCCTTCCCTTACTATGTTTCTTTACGAGTTTTTTATACCAATTGCTGTGTTTTTGGTCATCTGTTTTTGTTTTTCTTCGTTGTTTCTTATTTTTCTATTTAGTTCCTCATTTTCTGCAAATATTTCATCACTTGTATTTCTTATTTCATTAATTTTCCTTGTATTCTCTCCTTGCAGCCGTATCGGTGCTAGTAGACTTTGTTCCCAGGTTTTGTTTTTCTTGGGTATTGCTCCTTTTCCGTTTATTTCTTTAGGCGATTTTTCGTTTTCTTCGTCCGTCGACCTCCCCCTTTTTTTATCCTGTTTCCCTTCTTCTTTGTTTGATTCAGGTTTTTCCATTGTTTTTTCCTTTGCTTTGTTTTCGCTTTCCCCTTCTAATTCTTCTATTTTCCATTCTTCTCCGTTCACTATTAATTTATCGTCGACCATAATGGCTCTTTTTCCTTTCTTTCTGGCCTCTAACATATGAGGAATTAATTGTTTTCTTGTCTCCCTTGTG
Organism: Agriotes lineatus; assembly: GCA_940337035.1. Lineage (NCBI taxonomy): Eukaryota > Metazoa > Arthropoda > Insecta > Coleoptera > Elateridae > Agriotes > Agriotes lineatus. Next base: position 59,406 of record CALNHX010004632.1, on the reverse strand, counting down.
TTTTACGGACAGTGAAGGTTAATATATAATGTTTTGATTTGCTAATGTAACACATTGACACAGATGGGAAAAAACATTCTTATTAATAAAATTTTCAAAAATACCACTGTCAACATCGATACATTTTTCAACTTAAGGCAGTTTGTTGGAGCGCGCATGATGATTATTTGTTTCGATCGAATAATGCCACTCTCGTATGTATCTTTCGTACTTAAACTAAATTGCCACCCCCGAAAATAATAATTGGGATTGGGGTTCGGTGACCCTGGTGACCAGTCTGAAAACTCCTTCTACCAATCCAACAGCGAGAAAAGTGATTGTCTACATAATTTCTCCTGGCACATAGAAACCGCAGGGGCCACTAGCCCCCTCATAATATTTCAGAAGAACCTGGCCCCCTCAAAAATATCTTTTTCTAATTTCATCAAAATTTATAATTATACCTATTTCTACCGCTAACATGAACATATACATATAAACTTGAATTGTAATGGACCTCCCTCCTGCGTCTGTAAATCGTCTTATTTCTTATCGCCGCTGAGTGAGAGATGTCGGATATAATTGAAATGAGACTACTATAATAAAGCTTTTCTTAGTTACATGTTTCTTGTTACATGCAACTACAAGGTTTGTTTCCATAAGATATTATTAAGATTTTTGAACAACCGATTGATGCGGGTCTGATAAGATACATTTAGTAATTTGTTATGTAAAACATTAATATGTGTTATGCCTGTCTACCTGCTTAAAATAATAGCTAAGTGGACGAATAAGAATTAGCATATGTAATACAATAACTTTTGCAGCTGCAGTTTTAATATTTTTATCGTATTTTGAAATTTTAAAGTACCTTTACAGATATAAATCCCTTAGCAACCACCAAAAGTAGTTTATATGAAAGGGTGACATAATTTTTTGTATAAATCCCCTAGCTTATTAATGGTCATTTATTGCATAAATGTGGAATATAGCATATTTGCCAGAAAAAGAAAATAATGACTCCCGTAGGACGTATCATTTAATTTTCTTGGATGGATAATATGCATGTCACTCGAGTGCAATACGTTTTGTCACCTCTCCTCGACTTGCCTCACTCGTGTGTATGCTCAGTACCAGTCTAGTAAAGATATCAGCTTTATTTTAATTCATTAGTATACTGATAACTAGTGCATTAGTGCATTTATTAACTTAAAAGAAATCAATTATGGCACAGAAAAGGATATTCGACTTTTTAACCCAAATTTCTAATAAAATGAGAAAAGGTAAACTTTATTGGGGAATTCTTTCTTTCTGTATTTAAAACTAACTTAATTATTTTAGAAAACGATCATTCTGAAGCAAGTATGAGTAGTGCAAGTTCATGCCAGAATATGAGTAGTATGCAGTCGACTGAGTCTACTTGCCAACGCAAAAGTAGAACTAAAAGGTACTTCAGCGTTCGTAGATTTAAGCAAGTTCCTTGACAAACCTTTTCAACCTGGAGACATGCCTAGAGAAATAATTAAAAATAGAGAACGTAAATTTTATTTACGAATGATTTCAAAAATTTTCATGGATCCATTATGATTCTGGCATATCAACAGTTGTTTGTCAATCTTGTGCTAAATCTGATTACTTTTTTGCAATCGCATGAGACTAGTTTCGTAACATCTGGATTCAGTAATTGGAAAAAAGGCATAGAAAGGTTTATAATGCGAAAAAGTAATAGTATTCACAAAGAAGCTACTCTAAAGTTGTCTCAATTTGGAAAAACGTCTATTAGAGGGTATCCCATGATTTTCCATCACCTTTATTTTTTTGGTATGTTATGAACAAAGTCTAGCCATGCCGAATACCAGATACCTTAGCCACCGACTACTGTGGTCGAAAGTCCTACTTAGCATTTTTCCGAGATTAAGGAGTCCCAAAACTAGTAATATCTATTACTGTTTGTATAAAATTAAGAATTTCTAAAAACTATGTAGTTGTTAATTTCATGGCCGATTAGATATGCATTAGATAAGAAAACTGCCATAATTTGCCTAAATAAAAGATAAATCTGATCTTGCCTTTGGTTCAAAAAAATCATGGCGCCCTAGATAAATAGGGCAATATAAAGTTGTGCAAAATGTTCACTTAGCTATACCACAGAAGAAACCAAATCAGAAGTTGCACTTGTAAATTTGTATGGTTAAATTTGGTCATTGCGCAACTTCCAGGCGCAGGTTGTTATGACTCTGAAATTCGTAATGTGGCTGACAGCTTGAAATTGCGTCGTGCCGCTTAAGTTGTGTTTGCAGGGTGAATTGGTTTGGTTTGTTTGTTTATTGCAATAAAATAGGCTATCAATACTGTGCAGTGTTCAGTTGCAACAATAATAGTAGAATAAAACCAGAGTTGAAGTTTTTCCGCTTGCCTAATGATCCCAGGAGGTACGTAAATTCGTAGGTTAGGTATTGCAAGCAATTTACTATTTAGTGTAGTACCCAAGAATAAACAGTGTTTATTCTTTGGTAGTACGTAAAATTTTAAATCAGTATAAGTTCTTCATCTTGTTCATAATGCTTTATTGCTACCATGTAAAATTTACAACCTTAAAATTCTTGATCCTATTGTTTCTTTAACAGAAGGCAACGATGGTTGGAATCGATTGGAAGAACTGAGTTGACAAATGAACCTGACAAAACTCTTCATAATAGGCGCGTTTGCAGTGATCATTTTGACGACAATATGTTAAGCGGAATGTGTCGGTCAAGATTACGAGACAATGCAGAACCAACAGTGTTTAAAGAAGGCCAAGGATTCAAAGGTACGTCAGGTAACCGAATTTAAAATTAAATGAACCTGCAGTTCTTTTACTATAAACAAGTACCCCATTTTAATTAATTTATCTACGACTGATTGGATAAAAAATTATTTTGTGTTTTCAACTTTCTTCCTTTTTAAAGCTTATTTAATAGTATTCAATACTCAAGTATTTGTCTAGTGAGACAAACATCAAAATTAAGTTTTTTTTACATAACGTATCCTATTTTAGGAATCCATGTAGCCTCCACTTCTTGTGTAGATGAGACACCTGATGGTTCTTCTATTTTATCAGTAACTAATAAATTGCCGAAATTAGGTAAGGCAACCTATGAGTGTCATGAAAGGTTTATACATATTAAAATATTTTTCTTACAGATATAACATTTAATGAAGGTACCCAAACTTCCCCAAAACTTAGCAGTTCGACTCCAAGGAAGCGGCATTTAAAACCTGAAATTTACAACCTTAAAAGAAGATGTGTTCGCCTAACAAATTCGCCAGTGTCACAATCAATTACAGAAGACGAGACAAAAAATAATTTTATCGCATTTTGCAAGAGAACATTCAATACAGGCATGGCAAACTTTTTCATCATGCAATTAGAGCTTGCATCAAAGAAGCCGAATGGATACAGATATACAGAATTGTTTAAGCAATTTGCATTAACTGTTTATTTCTTAGGACCTTCAGTATATAGGTTTTTAAAAGAAACATTTAAGCTGCCCAGCAAGAGCACTGTTTGTAGAATAACCACGAAGTGGGATATCTCGTCTGGCTTAAATGATTTCATTTTTGAAATTATTGCCAGAAAAGTATCTATGTTAAATGATAAAGCAAAGGATTGTGTTTTATGTGCAGATGAAATGTCTATAAAAACACATTTGTTTTATTATAGATCAAAAGATTATGTAATTGGTTTTCATCAAAATAACAACAGAAAATCATATTCACCCGCAAACAGTGTGCTAGCCCTTATGGCTAGAGGCATACATCAGAAATGGAAACAACCAATTGCATTTTTCTTTGTAAGTAATAGTTGCGAAGTAGAGTATTTGCAAGATATTATCTTTAGTGCGATTTTAAAATTACATCACATTGGATTGACTGTTCGTGCTTTGATAACTGATCAAGGTGGTAATTTTGTAAAGTTTTCAAAAGGTGCAGGAGTAACTGCAGATAAACCTTATTTTGTAGTAGAAGGTAATAGAATATACCATTTGTTTGATACTCCACATCTTTTGAAATCCACTAGAAACAATTTTTTAAAATACACTTTTAAAATTGGAAATGATATTATTGATCATAAATATGTAGAAATGTTGTATAATAAGGATAAGGAAATGTCATTTAGAATAGTACCCAAATTATCACATGCTCATTTGGATCCAACACAATTTCAAAAAATGAATGTATCATTAGCAGCCCAGTTACTTAGTGCATCTGTAGCGACAGGGCTAGAAACACTTATTTCGTTTGCCTATTTACCACAAGCAGCGATGGCTACAGCAAAGTTTGTTGCAGATATTGATAAAGTGTTTGATATATTAAATTCAAATCGATATTCAGCTAAGGATTTTAATAGACCTTTTGTGGGAAATAGTCAACAAAAAACTTTTCTTGAAGATATGAAAAATTCATTTAAAAACATAAAGATTTTCAATGGTGTTGGTAGGGATATAACAAAAACTATGAAATTTTTAAACGGTTGGCAAACTACAATTATTACAGGTTTTTTAATGTTATGGGAGGATTTGCAACCAACGACAAAAGTAATTTTTACAAGACGGCTCAATCAAGATTGTCTTGAAAATAAAATATGTTTGGAAGTGTGAGGCAAAAAGGAGGCAATAATTTGAATCCAACGCCGATTCAATTTCATTATGCGTTCAAAAAAATTTTTTGTCTAAACTTTTTCCAACATGTTGAAGGTGCAAATTGTATTGAGGATATGGACGAACTTTTAAGTAATTTTAACATTGCAGATGCCACCATGGCATCTGAAGTTGTCCTATCAAGGGCTAGTCCAAAGGTATTTAATGAAGTTTTACATGTAAGTCCCGATGATTATATCACCACACAGTTACCTGAAAAAAATGCCTTAGCCTGGGTATCCGGATATTTAATAAAGAAATGCCTAGAAAAACATACTTGTGATTTATGTGAAGTTTTTTCTCAAGAAAATGGCGCATTATTACAAAATGAAACAATGCTGTGCTATTTTAGAGCCTATGAAAATAATCAAAAGAGCACATTTGGTAACTTGAAAATGCCGTCAGATTCTTTTTACTTGTATGTTTTCGATTTAGATAGAACATTTTGTGAAAAATTTCCAAAACTATCAATTGAAGATAATGTTGGCCATAAAATAAAACTGGAGCTAGAAAAGATTTCTTTTACAAAACCTTGTGAAGAATTTAATATCGATTATCTTTTATCCCTTTTTGTTCGAATGAAAATATTCTATACTTTAAAATATGTTAATAGAGATTTTAAGGAGCAAAAAACTCATAAACAGGGCAAAGCTAACAAAAAAGTCATCAACTTAACCCATTTGTAAAAATTTACTGTATTATAATTAATGATAGATTTAATGATAAGTATTTTCAAGTAAATATTGGCGTACGCTGAATATTGTTGAGAAGATCAAAATTTAGTAAAGATTGTCGTCACTAACATCAACTGTCCTTTGACTTTTCAATGTCTAGAGTGATTGTAATAAATACGTGTGCCTTATTGCTTTACATCAAAAATATTTGTTCTTCTCTCACTACTGTAATTTATATTTATTTTTGTGTGACCCCCTATGGATAATAAAACCTCACTTGCAGGCCTCTAATTATTATCTAGTTTAAAAAGTCGGATTTTCAAATTTTATAAAATTGATTGTTGATTGAACTTCTCCATTTAAAACTTATGCAATTTGTAGTATCTTGTGTAATCTGGGATTGCGCACAATGATTTTTCAAATTTCGATGCTATTATTTCACCTGCATCTCCCGGTACTTTGCCTAAAGTTTTTCCTTCCACTTCGACAAGAGACAAGCCCTATGCTTCCAATCTTGTTAATACGACTGGAATGTTTCCAAAATTTAGGGTAATGTAGGCCAAATGTGAACTAATTGTTGTATACAGGACAATGCTTCCTTTGCTTCTTGAATCGCAAAGGCATCGTTGTCATTCAGGTTTTGAATCACGTCATTTATTTTGTTGAGATTTTCTGAGTAGTTTATTATTTAGTACTAATTATAATGTGAGTAAAATGTCAAGAATTTTTGTATTAAAATATAATTATTAGATTTGTTTGTTTGTTTTTATTATATTTTTTAGAGTTTGTTTTTTTTTTAATTATATTTGAGTAACTACTAGGACAGCAATCGCCAACCCGTCAAAAAAAGTGTGAACAAGGTAAGAACTCAAGTCGTTACTGAGAAGATTATTCAAAGTATGTACTGACCGATAAACTCGACTGTCAATACGTGGATTTACTTCTTCACTCTGAGGTCCGATGGTTGAGTAGAGAGACAAAATATCCAGTTTTAGTTTGGGTTGCCTTAAAAGTAAAAGTGTTATTCAGTTCAACCTATTTGTGTGAATAATCTTTTTTCTTCAATATGAAAGTGATAAAGAGCAAATACCGTAACCGATTTACAGACGAACATTTGAACAATTGGATTCGAATGGCTGTAACGAATTACACTGCCAATATTAAAAAACGTATCAATGAGTCTGAGTGTCACCATTCTCATTAAGAATTTTCTTTTTTCTAAATATGGAAAAATTTTTAAACGCGGATGGCGGAAAATTATCAATGTTTACCCGATTGAGATTGTCTACTTTTAGCTACATTTTTTACGTCCTCGCAAATAAAAATTGACCATAGACATAAATTGCATATTTAATTTCAATAGACAAATGCATAATTGAGAATAACCTATAAGCTCAGTAAAATAGATAAATATTTAGTTCTTTATCTGCCGCTTATATTAGGCCGGTTGAGATGGTTCAGAAATAAAAATAGTGTAAGAACTAGGGTTGCCAACTTTAAAAAATCTATTTCCGGGTTTTCGGAAATGAAAATCCGGGACAAAAGCGCCTCAGGCGGGACGCAATAATTTTTTTAATATATATTATTTTAATTTAAATTTAGAAAATTGTAATATACTTAGGGAACCTTTTCTTGTAAAATTTGGAAAAATTTACTAAATATACATTTTATTTAACAGTAAAATGTTTTATTATTTTGTTTAATTACATAATTATTGTAGTCTATTCAAAAAATTTTTAAATTATTAGAAGTGGAAAAATAATACTAAAACAGTAAAACCTAATAAACGCCGAATCGCTTTTAAATTTTTTATTGCAGTTATATAGGTGGACTAACGTAATAATAGAACATCATCAAGAACGCAATACAATTCTCAACAAACACAAAAAACTAAGATTTATCCTTTACATGAAGTAAATTTGTTATTCTACAAATTGGCAAACACAACTACACTTTAAACTAAACCGTGTCGTTACTTTATGTTTTAAAATCCTATTTCGCTTGCGATTTTTTTTCCTTTTACAATTGTCTAAATGAAGAAATTTTATAGAATACGTAAATTGGACAAAGAAAAATCTCCTCATTTCGACATCTCTAAAAGAACATTTATAGGATTTTTGTAACAGTAAACAGGGTTAGGTTAGAGTTTCTAGAAGCCATGTAAATAGATATTAATTAGAATTGAAAAATATTTCTACTAAAAAGCACCTTGCATAAAAAACGTAAAAATTGTGCAAACATACTACTTTTCGGTAAATAATTAAAAATCTAAAGTAATTAACATTTTATATTATTTTCACCAATTATAAATCTTTAGTGTTCACATAAAAAAATTAAATTTTAATATTAAGTCTTGGTATGTGAAATTCCGAAAAATATTTAAACAATTTAAAAATACATTTTTAGCTAAAGTTGAAAAAAATTAGGGGTTTTATGGTCTTCAGATTGTTCAGTTAGCTAAAAATAACACACTCTAAAAAAACATCATTGAAATCTTACTTAAATAGCACTTTTCGGATTTTGACAATTTCGAAAAAACTCCATTTTCTAAATAAGTAAAAATCACTCGGTATATATGATAGGGGCTACATAGGTTTTTAGACAAGCACAAATTATTGACGTAAAACGTTTTTTCGAAAAATCAAAATTAACATTTTTTCCCATATTATGCCGACTTTTTGGCGGACATTGTATATTAAAGTTGTTAAACGATTTCCAGGACAATTAGCGTCCCGCAAGGAGTTCTTGCGGGACGGGTATAAAATACCCTTGAATCCGGGACGTCCCGGAAAATCCGGGACAGTTGGCAACCCTAGTAAGAACCTACTCATTTAAGGTTTTTAACCGATATTTTCAATGATAGATTATGTTGGTTAATTATTAACAGGAGTCGTTTCACAGGTTCAATTTCAAATTATGGCGCTTTATCGACAACGTAAATGTTGCGCGTGGAAGTTGCGCAACGTCCAATTTTGCGCCGCCGACATCAAAGCTACCGACGTTGAGTGCAACTTCTGATTTGGTTTCTTCTGTGGCTATACTTTTGTTATTATGTAAAATATCCTTTGCTAGGGTTGGCGAAACCTCTAACATTAGCAACCAAGAACAAGTATCTATTTGTATAAGAACAGTACCTAAAGAGATAGGAGTAGAAGAATAGTTTCTAGGTTTATATTCAACCTGTCCAACTACTGGGGAGGCTTAAAAAATATAGTTTTGGATAGTTTGACCCGCTTTAATCTACGTTTAAGTAATTTACGGATACAATGCTACGATGGAGCTGCCAATATGTCTGGGGAAATTTCCATTGCTAAACCATATCGTCAAGATATTACAGGGCATGACAGCAGAAACAGAACATTTGTTCACTGAAGTCATACACATATTATTAGATTTTTGTTAGTTGTTCCAGCTACTAGTGCAACTGCTGAACGTAGTTTTTCTATGTTTTGAAGAATAAAAAATTACTTGCGCACCATCATGACCCAAAATCGGCTGAATCATATATATGTATTAAATACTTATATAGAATAGGTAGAACATCTAAATCTACTCGAGCTCGTAAATTATTTTGTAGGTGCTTTACCAACTAGAGTTTCTGTGTTTAGTACAGGTTCCTAAATGATAGTTTCTTAATTGAATTTCTTTTTGTATTTGTGTTTTATATACATTATTTCTAATCTTTATTTACACCCTTTTTATTTTTTGAAAATGAATTTGTATTTTCATTAGTTTCCTTATTTATCTGCATTCTTTGCATGTGAAAATCTGATAATAAACAGAAGGTTGTTGATTATTAAAATAATTTTTTGTGGTAGTGTTTTTTCCATAAAGTAGTACTTATTAAGCAACCAGTGACTAAAATATACTATTATAATATTAAACTAAAAATTGATAATCAGCAAATCAGAAACTCTATAGCTCGTATTAATGGATCAAGTTATATGAGAAGTTAGAAGTACAGTCGAACTTCCATATCTCAAACTCCGATAAATCGAATATCTCGATTACTCGAATTCACGTTACATTCTAGAGATGTCGGCGGGTACCCGGGTAGACCCGGGTATATTTTCAGGACCCGGGTATCCGACCAGCAAATTATGTAATTTCCAGAAAGTCAGCCTTTTTCGGATATAATAAAAACTTAAAAACAATAGCAATAAGCTCTAGAAAAACATAACCATGCAGTAATAACAAAAATCACCCCATCCGATACCACATAATGTTTCTTATTTCATAATATAATAAATCTGCTTCACGGAAAATATTCAACCCGTCAATAGTACCATTAAATCGTGTCAGTATGGGCTGAAGTAGTAAGGTTAATCTGGATAACGCAAAAACGGTGTACTTTGCTTACTTTCAGAATCTGATGCAATATGGCATAGAATTTTGGGGTAATAGCAGAGACGCGAACACTATATTCAAAATTCAAAAAAGAGCTGTACGAACGATGATCGGATTAAAACCTAGAGACTCATGTAGAACTTATTTTAAGAAGTTAGGAGTATTAACACTCACTAGTTTATATATTCACAGAGTCTGTTTAATGATTTATCAAAAACTACCGAAATTGCCTATACATGGTGATACACATGACTATCCTACACTCTCACGGTTGCAATTAAGGTTACCACCTTATAAAAAAAAACGAAAAGCCGCAAATCACCTTATTACTCTGGCATGAAACTATTTAATAAATTACCCGCCGCAATTAAAAATTCACCAACTAAAACATACTTCAAAAGGAAATTAAAAACGTGGTTATGTGACCAAGAATTTTATACCTTAAATGAATTTGAAAATTTAAATAATGATTAATTAGTGATATGCGCAGCTCTACTAGCCGTCTGCAAATATATTTATTATATATATACCCAAAATAGACAGTCACCTCTTGGTGAAGATAATTGTTTTGTCTACCTACGTGCGGACACCCTTTAGTTTAGGATTAGCGATAAGACTCTACAATGATGTTCCAAGAATTTGCTAATGTGAGTTTTCTACTTTAAATATTGGGGCAACCATGCTTTTAGTGTATTGTTACTGTTGTATCGGGTCACATCTTACGTAAGTTGGAATCACAAAAACGAAAACTAAAAACATTCAAGTAAGTTTTAGTGAAAAGATGCGTTTATTATTATTATATTATAATTTCTTTATTTCAAGTAAAGTTCTTACAATACCTTAACAGTAATACAAGAAACCTGAGGTGAAATAGAGTCAATGAAGTATGAGTATACATTGTATATAGTTACATATTGAAATAGTCTTGTAGATTGTAAGGCTCCAGGTCTGTTAAAAGCTTTTTGGTTTTTACATTAAATTCTTTATAGTTCTGTATTGTTTTTAGATTAGTAGGTAATTTGTTGGATATTTTAATGCACATGTAGGATGGGTGTGTTTCGGATAGGGTTAGTCTATGAATGGGATAAACCATATCTAAAGTTCTGGTTTTGTATGTGCTATTAGTGTTGTTGGATAGAAACTGTTCTTTATTTCTATGAAGATATAGGAGACATTCATGCAGATATAAACCAAAAACTGTTAGGAGACCTGAATTCTTAAATCTTCCTCTACATGAATCCCTGGGTTTCATATTGTGTATTAACTGCTCTCTTTTGAGCAATGATAATTGATTGTGTGGAGCTGCTGAACGCCCCAAAAAATAATGCCATATCTGATAAGTGATTCGAAGTTTGCATAGTAGATTATTTTTTTAATAAATCATCGATATGTGATGTCCATTTTAAAAATTCGTTAATGATTATTCCTAAAAATCTGGTATTCTCGACAGTATGAAAGTTTTTATTATCGATGTTTACGAGAGGTTTTTTTTGAGGTGTTGGTTCTGAGTTCTGAATACCATGGTGTTTGTTTTGTTTTCATTTATTACTAGATTGTTGCTAAGAAACCATTCTTTAGTCTGTAGATACAAGTTTTCCCCTTTCTCAATCAGATCCCGATGACTAACCCCCGCAACCAACAGAGTGGTGTCATCGGCAAAATATGTAATTTCCAACTGCCCCCCTCCACAAAATTGGCCCCAAAATGCTCCCCTGGAGAACTCCCACCTGACTTTCCAACAATTCAGACGTTCCGGAAATGCCATTCTTTGCAACAGCACGCATTGCCAGCGATCCGAAAGGTATGAGGCAAGCCAACTCAGAGCATTTCTGACTATACCGTATCTTTCAAATTTTTTTAATAAGTATTCTCTATTCAGGAAATCAAAAGCTTTTGATAGATCGATAAATATGCCAGCAGAAAATGTATTTTCTTCCAGAAATTTTAAAATATGTAGAGTAAATTGATAGATAGCAGTTTGAGTGGATTTGCCCTCTATGTACCCGTGCTGTGAAGAAGTAAATAAATTACATTCGTGAAAATATTTTAATATTTGGGTTGACATAGCTAGTTCAAAAAGCTTAGAAAAACTATTTAGTAGACTAATAGGTCTATAACTTTCTAGATTCTCTGGGTCTCCTTTTTTAAATAGTGGTTTTATTAGAGAAATTTTTAATTGTGTTGGGAAAATGCCATATTTATAAGAGTTATTTATTATGTAGCAAGTTACTGATTTTATGAATGGTATACTGCGTTTAACAATAGTCACAGGAATCTCATCCACGGCACTGCTGAGTTTGTTTTTTAGTTTTTTTGATAGATTGATATCATTTGGTGTTAGACGTCTTAGGTAAAATGAAGCATTGTTAGAGATATTATTGCAGTTGAAATTTGCTGCGACAGTGTTGGTTTTAAAAAAGATTGGGAATGAGATTTATTAAATATTTGTTGTAATCATTTGCTATTGTTTCAGGAGATCCAGGTATCTTGCAGTCACTATTTTTTTTTATTTCCCTTAATTTCATTGCACACAGTCCATATCGCTCTATTTTTATCGTCTGAAGAAATGATTTTTTTATTATAGTTTTCTTTTTGAGTTTGAATTAATAGTTCATCATATTTTTTCTTTTGGATTTTATACATATCGTTAAAATTAGAGTCCCTGTTACTTAACATTAATAAAAAATCTAGCGATTGTTTGCAAGTTACTAATTCTGGATTATTGTATAAATTATAGGAAAGTGAATGTTAAGCAATTAAAAAAAAACATTGAGAAAGCAATCCCATTGTTCATTAACTTTTGAATTTTCAAAATAGTAAACCAAATTTCATGTTTGTTCCCTTAAATCACTAAGAAACTCGAGTATTGCTTCCTCTTGATACATTCTAACATTTTTATTTATAGCATTTTTGTTTGTTTTTAGATTAAAACAAATTTTTTGGGCTATATAATCGGAAACATGATTTGAAATTTGAAATTCAATTCAGGAAGTGGAAAAAGAGTTAAAAAGAAAAAATACATTGCAGAAGAGTTTCCAATTCCAGCTAATACGTATCTACCAAGAAAAAAACTAATGTTCGCGTATGTACTGCACATATGTACTATTCTTATACATTTCGCACGTTTTATGTGAGTACTTCCTACACAATAATGTAATTTTTTTAAGGTTTACAAATGATTCCTATAAATATGTATCGTTTGTTGTTCTATAATAAATACATAATATGTATTACAAATTTATGGCATTAATATTTAAAAAATGCAAAATTTGGTAACTCAAACTTTCAATAACTTGAGTTTTTTTGTCTTCCCTTAGCACTTTGAGTTAAAGAGGTTTGACAGTATGTCTTTATTAAAATTAGTATGGCCCCCGCAGTCTAAACAATGCTCCTACACGCCTGAATTTCTCACAGCACATAAAATGGACATGGGCTCCATCATCTGAAAGTACATGTTTTGTCGTATATCCAAAGGTATGTATGTTACAGTTAATACCTAAATTTAGTAAACCCAAATTTACTAGTCAAAACTAAGTAGTTTCAACAAAACTCATTCATCAGTACTAGTTTTAACTAGTCCAAAGCTATAACTACCTGTATTTTGTTAATTAAAACCTAATCTAACCTAACCCTACTTAATCTAATCTAATCTAACCTAACTCAACTTAATCTAATCTAACCTAACCCAACTTACCCTAATCTAACCTAACCAGTTACTGTCAGTATTAATTTTCATTCATAATACGCAGATAATTCTAGTTCTGACTAGTTAAAACTAGTATTGCCGAGAGTGCTACTGTCTATTAATTTCCAAGATAGAGCACGTCAAAACATTGGTTACTGCGTGATCAACATGTGCATCCTTCGGCAACTGCATTGGATTGGTCCGTCTCTCGTATATTGCAGCTCCTGCACAGGTGCGGATTGCATGTCAGTTATGCTTGCGATTGGGTGAATTAGGACGTTTTGCAAATATGTCAAACACAATCCTTGAAACAAATGTTGAACCACTCCTCATCAATTTAAATCCGTCCGACAGCAGTTCTTAATTTTCAGAATAATATTATGTATGTATTTAAACATTAATTAGCATCAATTTTGTTTATATATTACATGTTTTATTTAAATAAAATTTTTGTTTAGTGTTTGGCAAATCTTTTCGGCAGGTATTTTGTATTTACGGTGTGGGCCCTGCGCCCGTTTGTCGTGTGGGGCTGATACTGCCCTGCTCAATGCAGCAATCACGTGAACAGCATGTGCAATTGTTTATGCGTGCTCAATCTTGGAAATGAATGGACTTTACTAAGTTCGGGTTTTGACTAAATTCCGAATTTTAACTGTAACATATATACTATCCAAGAGATCTATCCGTCAAGCGCTTTTGTAGAAATCCTGAATATCTTCAGGTTATCATCTAGCATAACTAATTGTTAATCATATAGCACTATACATCAATAGTAAACCGATGCTGCAAGTTACTTTCAACCATGGCATGCAGATTCTTATCTAATCACTAATGTTCGTTGTGAGAGTTGCTTATTCCATCATCCGCAAATAAAATGTATCAGTGCAGTCTACGATTCTGATTTATCCAATAGCAACATTGTAGCTTTAAGTCAACATTGTAGCTTTAATGCAACATTACCATTCTAGACTTTGGGCACGCTGCACGCACATGGACATGTTGTAGACCATTGCTATGAAGTCTCAAGACCAGTGTGCTACCTTGCGTTAGGTAATATTTCAGTCTCAGTTCCAGTGCCGCACTGTTTGAAACACATCTCCATCAAGCACTCTTCTGTTGGAATAGCGACACTGATCAGTACCCATAAATGAAAATTATATTGGCATATTCTTGATACATAAATGTCCCAAGCCAGAATAAATGTTTACAAATATAAACCATTGTTTTCCACAGCTGACTTGGAAAGAAATAGAGAAAATACTATAATGTCTAAAGTGTGAATGTTTATTAATAATAACCAATATTTTTGTATGGTTGAACCTGTTTTTTATCTATGTTGATGCCTTTAAACACCATCACCTTTAAATATTATATTATGGCAAATAGAAAAATTGTCTAGCCACTCTGAATGCTTTAAATTCCTTGTGACCTAATTCATTGGCAACTAATAATGCCGTTTACTTAAGAACCGCCTAGAAATGAAAATATGGATACACACAATCGACTGTATACTCCTTATACAAACTCCTCGATTGCCTTGGATGTAACAAAACCTTGGACTATTGAGACTCTACTGTACTTGAGTTTTTGTTTTACAATGATCACTTTTTTGTGTTTTATCTATATCAGCGATTCCCAACCGGTAATTCCCAAACCCCCAGGGGTTCGCCAAAAAATATTGTAATGGCGGAATCAATTAAATGTAAAATTTACGAATATTACCTCAGTCAATTACGCATTGCGACGAAAGGTTCCTTAAAATTGTCAAGTCGCAACAGGCAACAATCTGACAATACCTCGTACAATCCGGCAACTTGCAATTCAGCGAACCAAGAACCAAGCAACATTTCCAAGGCCACCCAAAACTTTTCCAAATGTGTTCGAAAGAACGTCTGTCGATATAAAAATGCCGCAATCACACAAAGGAGAGTAGAGTCGAATTAAATCGTACAACGCGCTAAAGAACCACGAGTGATTTTAAGAAGATAAATTAATAGTGCATAGTGTGTGGTAAATAAATTACTGATAAAGACTTTTTACTTAAATGTGCGTACGTCGAACGTGAAAGTGAATAATTATTACCCCCCTAATTCTATTATGGATCGATGGTTAAAAACTGCTAGTTTTGTCAAGTCTGACAAAAAGCTGGACAAGCAATCAATTGCTTCTTCTTCTACTCCAGTCCCTGATTTGGAACCAACACAGTGCAGCGATACTGAAAGTTGTATTGAGCTACCGTCTCGCCGGACTGAAATGAAGAAAACAATAAGCAAACGTAGTCAGAACAAGGGGAAGAAGCAAAAATATGACAGTGACTATTTACGAATGGGTTTTTATTTTACCGGGGATGAGTCAGAACGTAAAATGCTTCACGTAATTTGTAATAGAGTCCTGGCCAAGAGCAGTTTAAAACCATCACTTCGTATACGCATTGAAAGAAAACATCTGACGTAGAAAGAGAAAATTAGCAGGTAATAAAAAGTGTAGTGTTTCTTCTTTCCTGTCAGTTTCATACGCAGGTAGTAAAAATGCTCTTGAGGCATCATTTTGAGTAAGTTGCAGAATTGCAAGATCTGGACAAGCATATGCAGAGGCAGAAAATTTGATTAGACCATATGCGAAAGACATCATAAGTGTATGCTTGGAGAAAATGTGGCAAAAAAAATTTACCTGGTTCCCCTATCAAACAACACAGTGTCAAGTAGAATTAATGATTTAAAATGAATTTAATGATGGGGTAAGTGAACTTTTAAAAAGAATAAAATTGCAGTATTGCTCGTTGATATTAGATATATTTTTAAGAATTCCATTCAAGAAGATGTATTGTTTGCAAACTCGCTGAAAACCACTACGACCGGAGAAGCAATTTTTGATATGATCAATCACTATTTTGAAAATAATTGAATAAACTGTTTTTTTTTTTGCTTGGGTGTGTACACAGATGGTGCAAAATCAATGACCAGAAAATCTTCTGGTCTTGTGGCGAGAGGAAAGAAGATCGACAAGAATACTGAATGGACTTATTGCTGTATTCATAGACAAGCAATGGCATGTAAACGTATTCCTGTCGAGTTGGCCAGTGTTTTAACCGACTCTATAAAAATTGTAAATTTTATAAAATCGCGTGCTACAAACCCAAGTCTATTCCAGGCACTTTGTGGGGACTTTGGAAGCCTTCAGGTTTCTTTACTACTTCATACAGAAGTTAGATGGCTTTCTCGTGGCAAAGTTTTGACCCTCTTGCTTGAATTGAAGTATGAAGTTCAAGCATTTTTTCTTGACCATCCATTTCATTTGTCCTCTTGTATATTCAATATTCTTTGGCTGCAAAAACTTGCATACTTAGCTGATTTTTTTAATTAAATGATTTACATCTGGCTTTACAAAGCCCAGGTGTCACCATTTTCAATGTGCATGATAGAATAGAAGCCATGCTAAAAAAGTTCAACTTTTGGATTCAATGTATGGAGATGAATGTTTTAGTTCCCTCAACAGCATTTTATCAGAAAATGAAATTCAACTTAATGAAAATATTAAACGGGTAATTACTGAACATCTCGAACATATTCAATTTAACTTTTAATGACTATTTTCCTAATAGACCTAATATATCTGGGTCGAACAGCTGGGTACGTAGTCCTTTTCAAAGAGATATAAGTTCAAATACTTGTATAACTTTACTGAAAAAAGAGAAGCTCAGTGATTTATTCTCTGAAAATTCCCTAAGTTGTTTTTAAAGCTCACTCTTTAATTGACTTTTGACTCAGTGTAAGAAATGAATATACTGTTTGTCCGAAAAAACCATTAAAGTTTTATTACCTTTTTGTACAACATATCTGAGTGAGAGAGGATTTTCAACATACACTTACCCGAGATATAAACACAGAAAAAGGTTAAATGCAGAACCTAATCTAAGACTCAAACATTCGGACATTGAACCAAATTTTCAATTTCTTTGTTCTACCAAACAGGCATAAATATCCCATTGAGGGTCTTTTCAAGTTTAACCTAAGTTTAGCTAAGAATCAGTTGGTATTCATTGGCATTAAAGATAATTCCATTTGCTTTCAGCTTTACTAGGTTAAATCTTCTGTTTTATTGTATTAATTTTGTATTACTTCTTTGTAATTTTAGCTTTTATAAATGTTTGTAAATGTTTTACGATTATGTTATCGTTATAACTATTATTCAACATGGAAAATAAATGTTAATAACAACCCATATATCATAATAACTGCACAGGAGGTTCGCCAATTTATTCCGGTTTTTAAAAGGGGTTCACAAAGAAAAAAGGTTGGGAATCACTGATCTATATTAATGTGACAGTTAACTGGCAAACATACATTTTTCCTTAAGAGCATATTCAATCACTTCAATTTTTGATTTCAAAATGTTTTTCTTGTGTATCATTCACTACAACCAGCAATTTTATACTATCCACTGCGTATTTGCAGTTGGTTGTCTAGAACTCAAGTTTCATTATGTACCGATAACCAAAACTTTGCCTATCAACAACAACCATTCTGAAAATTGTTGTGCTTCATGTGTTCTGACATTTCAATCTCAATTAATTGTGAAAATAAGTGAACTACTAAGAATGTATTTTAACCGTTCATATCCAAACTAGTGTCTTGTGTCTATACTACAGAGTATCCATTATACAGAGGCAAAATACATTTGAAATACACATACTAAAATGTGCAGAGGTATTCGTTAACAGAGGTTTCACCATAATCGTATGGACCAGAAAGCCAACTGATTGCTGTAACACCAATGTCTATAAGCAAAATTTGCTGCTGTTGTATGAAAATTTACCATTTTACAAAATGAACAGAAGTGGACATCATTACCTGAAATATTTCTTTTCATGCAAGGGCTGTACAGAAAAATTAATAAATAAAATTTGCAGCAATTTGGTTTCATCAAAATATTGCAAAATTGATGATAAAAAAGACACGTATAAAGGGTGATCCATTTAAAACAAGAAAATAAAAGTGAATTTTGCCGAAACACCAAGCACTGACAAGTTACGATTATAATTCTTTCATTGATATCAGGTATATTAAATTCTAAGACTTCAAGCTACATTCTAAAAATATTTTTATGCTTGTAGCTCTATAGTACTATTGTTAGTACAGATTATCTTCTTTAAAACTATGTTAGCAATTTCTATTAGTCAATTAGTACTATTATGTATCAGTCTGTAATCATTCAAGTAGTAATTAAATTATTTGCTCATTTTTTAATATCAAACGATCATAATGTGATAAATGTGTTAAAATATATTTTCATTCAGTTGCGTTTCAAAATAATAACATTCCATTCTCCTCCAGTTTACATTATATTTTTCATTATAACACAACCACATAAAAAAGTGTTTCAATTATAGTTATTTTTTCAAACTTGCTTAAACAGTAACATCCCATTCATGATAAAACCTACACATGATCTCTTTTAAGGCTTCACTCAATTACGCGCAGGGAATAAATGTTAATTCAGATCTCTACTCCAATTATTATCAATTGAATGGAAAATAGTAACTACCAGAAGATTTCCAACATAGCGTCAGCGATAACATCTAATATTATGAAATTCAATTGCTAACTTGCAGTTGACTATACAAGGTATTTGTGAACCACATAGCATAATTTTGACTAGAGAATCTTACTAAATTCTCTTTAAGGAGTGTATCCAAATTGATTATTTTCTATGGATGGTATTTAACTGAGAACCAAAGCAGTATTGATTCCATCTTCAAGATTTTAACCAGAAATTATTCATAATTGACACCCAAAACAAAGTTTAAACACTAAATATTTAACTTCGAGTATCAAAATAGGTTCATGCAATTTATACCACAAAAATAAGATGTGACACTTGAAATAAAATACTTCAACGCCAACATTTATATCGTTTATACACAAATAAATTAGATTTAGCATCAGAAATAATATTTAAGCCCAAGATTTTGGCCCCAAATTATTCATAATTAATGCCCAAAACATACAGTTTGAGCACTAAATATTTAACTTTGAGCATCAAAATAGGTCCATAAAATTTATACCCAAAAAAATACGAGATGGCACTAGAAATAATATATTTAAGCGCTGAAATTTATGGATTTGATACCCAAACACAAATATTTAAGCACCAAGATTTTGGCCTCAAATTATTCATAATTGATTACCAAAACATAGTTTAAGCACTAAATATTTAATTTTGAGCATCAAGTAGTGAAATTCTTACAAAAAATAAAATGTAGCACTTGAAATAATATATTTCAGCGCCGAAGTATATGGCGTTTATACCAAAATAAATTAGATTTAGCATCAGAAATAATATTTGACCACCAAGACTTGAGCCCAAAATTATTAATAACTAATGCCCAAAACATATAGAGCACTAAATATTTAATTTTGAGCATCAAGTAATGAAATTTTTACAAAAAATAAAATGTGGCACTTGAAATAATATATTTCAGCGCCAAAGTATATGGCGTTTATACCAAAATAAATTAGATTTAGCACCAGATATAATATTTGACCACCAAGGCGAGCCCAAAATTATTCATAACTGATGCCCAAAACATATTGAGCAGTAAATATTTAATTTTAAGCATCAAGTAACGAAATTCTTACAAAAAAATAAGATGTGGCAATTGAAATAATATATTTCAGCGCCAAAGCTTATGGCGTTTATACCAAAACAAATTAGATTTAGCATCAGAAATAATATTTGACTACCAAGGCGAGCCCAAAATTATTCATAACTGATGCCCAAAACATATTGAGCAGTAAATATTTAATTCTAAGCATCAAGTAACGAAATTCTTACAAAAAAATAAGATGTGGCACTTGAAATAATATATTTCTGCGCCAAAGCTTATGGCGTTTATTCCAAAATAAATTAGATTTAGCCTCAGAAATAATATTTGACCACCAAGACTTGAGCCCAAAATTATTCATAACTGATGCCCCAACATATTGAGCACTAAATATTTAATTTTAAGCATCGAGTACCGAAATTCTTACAAAAAAATAAGATGTGGCACTTGAAATAATATATTTCTGCGCCAAAGCTTATGGCGTTTATACCAAAATAAATTAGATTTAGCATCAGAAATCATATCTGGCCACCGAGACTTGAGCCCAAAATGATTCATAACTGATGCCCAAAACATATTGAGCACTAAATATTTAATTTTAAGCATCGAGTACCGAAATTCTTACAAAAAAATAAGATGTGGCACTTGAAATGATATATTTTAGCGCCAAAGCTTATGGCGTTTATACCAAAATAAATTAGATTTAGCATCAGAAATAATATTTGACCACCAAGACTTGAATCCCAAAATTATTCATAACTAATGCCCAAAACATATAGAGCACTAAATATTTAATTTTGAGCATCAAATAATGAAATTCTTAGAAAAAAATAAGATGTAGCACTTGAAATAATATACTTCAGCGCCAAAGCTTATGGCGTTTATTCCAAAATAAATTACATTTAGCATCAGAAATAATATTTGACCACCAAGACTTGAGCCCAAAATTATTCATAACGGATGCCCAAAACATATTGAGCACCAAATATTTAATTCTAAGCATCAAGTAACGAAATTATTACAAAAAAAATAAGATGTGGCACTTGAAATAATATATTTCAGCGCCAAAGCTTATGGCGTTTATACCAAAATAAATTAGATTTAGCATCAGAAATAATATTTGACCACCAAGACTTGAGCCCAAAATTATTCATAACGGATGCCCAAAACATATTGAGCACCAAATATTTAATTCTAAGCATCAAGTAACGAAATTATTACAACAAAAATAAGATGTGGCACTTGAAATAATATATTTCAGCGCCAAAGCTTATGGCGTTTATACCAAAATAAATTAGATTTAGCACCAGATATAATATTTGACCACCAAGACTTGAGCACTAAATATTTAATTTTGAGCATCAAGTAACGAAATTCTTACAAAAAAATAAGATGTGGCACTTGAAATAATATATTTCAGCGCCAAAGCTTATGGCGTTTATACCAAAATAAATTAGATTTAGCATAAGATATAATATTTGACCACCAAGACTTGAGCCCAAAACTATTCATAACTGATGCCCCAACATATTGAGCACTAAATATTTAATTTCAAGCAACAAGTAACGAAATTCTTACAAAAAAATAAGATGTAGCACTTGAAATAATATACTTCAGCGCCAAAGCTTATGGCGTTTATTCCAAAATAAATTACATTTAGCATCAGAAATAATATTTGACCACCAAGACTTGAGCCCAAAATTATTCATAACGGATGCCCAAAACATATTGAGCACCAAATACATATTTAGTTCTAAGCATCAAGTAACGAAATTATTACAAAAAAAATAAGATGTGGCACTTGAAATATTATATTTCAGCGCCAAAGCTTATGGCGTTTATTCCAAAATAAATTAGGTTTAGCATCAGAAATTAAGATTTGACCACCAAGACTTGAGCCCAAAATTATTCATAACGGATGCCCAAAACATATTGAGCACCAAATATTTAATTCTAAGCATCAAGTAACGAAATTATTACAAAAAAAATAAGATGTGGCACTTGAAATAATATATTTCAGCGCCAAAGCTTATGGCGTTTATACCAAAATAAATTAGATTTAGCACCAGATATAATATTTGACCACCAAGACTTGAGAACTAAATATTTAATTTTGAGCATCAAGTAACGAAATTCTTACAAAAAAATAAGATGTGGCACTTGAAATAATATATTTCTGCGCCAAAGCTTATGGCGTTTATACCAACATAAATTAGATTTAGCATCAGAAATAATATTTGACCACCAAGGCGAGCCCAAAATTATTCATAATTGATGCCCAAAACATATTGAGCACTAAATATTTAATTTTAAGCATCGAGTACCGAAATTCTTACAAAAAAATAAGATGTGGCAATTGAAATGATATATTTTAGCGCCAAAACTTATGGCGTTTATACCAAAATAAATTAGATTTAGCATCAGAAATAATATTTGACCACCAAGACTTGAATCCCAAAATTATTCATAACTAATGCCCAAAACATATAGAGCACTAAATATTTAATTTTGAGCATCAAATAATGAAATTCTTGAAAAAAATAAGATGTAGCACTTGAAATAATATACTTCAGCGCCAAAGCTTATGGCGTTTATTCCAAAATAAATTACATTTAGCATCAGAAATAATATTTGACCACCAAGACTTGAGCCCAAAATTATTCATAACGGATGCCCAAAACATATTGAGCACCAAATATTTAATTCTAAGCATCAAGTAACGAAATTATTACAAAAAAAATAAGATGTGGCACTTGAAATAATATATTTCAGCGCCAAAGCTTATGGCGTTTATACCAAAATAAATTAGATTTAGCACCAGATATAATATTTGACCACCAAGACTTGAGCACTAAATATTTAATTTTGAGCATGAAGTAACGAAATTCTTACAAAAAAAATAAGATGTGGCACTTGAAATAATATATTTCAGCGCGAAAGCTTATGGCGTTTATACCAAAATAAAATAGATTTAGCACCAGATATAATATTTGACCACCAAGACTTAAGCCCAAAATTATTCATAACGGATGCCCAAAACATATTGAGCACCAAATATTTAATTTTGAGCATCAAGTAACGAAATTCTTACAAAAAAATAAGATGTGGCACTGAAATAATATATTTCAGCGCCAAAGCTTATGGCGTTTATACCAAAATAAATTAGATTTAGGACCAGATATAATATTTGACCACCAAGACTTGAGCCCAAAATTATTCATAACTGATGCCCAAAACATATTGAGCACTAAATATTTAATTTTGAGCATCAAGTAACGAAATTCTTACAAAAAAATAAGATGTGGCACTTGAAATAATATATTTCAGCGCCAAAGCTTATGGCGTTTATACCAAAATAAATTAGATTTAGCATCAGAAATCATATCTGACCACCGAGACTTGAGCCCAAAATTATTCATAACTGATGCCCAAAACATATTGAGCAGTAAATATTTAAATTTTAACATCAAGTAACGAAATTCTTACAAAAAAATAAGATGTGGCAATTGAAATAATATATTTCAGCGCCCAAGCTTATGGCGTTTATACCAAAATAAATTAGATTTATCATCAGAAATAATATTTGACCACCAAGACTTGAGCCCAAAATTATTGATTACTGATGCCCAAAACATATTGAGCACTAAATATTTAATTTTGAGCATCAAGTAATGAAATTCTTACAAAAAAATAAGATGTGGCACTTGAAATATTATATTTCAGCGCCAAATCTTATGGCGTTTATTCCAAAATAAATTAGATTTAGCATCAGAAATAAGATTTGACCACCAAGACTTGAGCCCAAAATTATTCATAACTGATGCCCAAAACATATTGAGCACTAAATATTTAAATTTTAACATCAAGTAACGAAATTCTTACAAAAAAATAAGCTGTAGCACTTGAAATAATATATTTCAGCGCCCAAGCTTATGGCGTTTATTCCTAAATAAATTAGATTAAGCATCAGAAATAAGATTTGACCACCAAGACTTGAGCCCAAAATTATTCATAACTGATGCCCAAAATTATTCATAACTGATGCCCAAAACATATTGAGCACTAAATATTTAAATTTTAACATCAAGCAACGAAATTCTTTCAAAAAAATAAGATGTGGCACTTTAAATAATATATTTCAGCGCCAAAGCTTATGGCGTTTATACCAAAATAAATTAGATTTAGCATCAGAAATCATATCTGGCCACCGAGACTTGAGCCCAAAATGATTCATAACTGATGCCCAAAACATATTGAGCACTAAATATTTAAATTTTAACATCAAGTAACGAAATTCTTACAAAAAAATAAGATGTGGCAATTGAAATAATATATTTCAGCGCCCAAGCTTATGGCGTTTATACCAAAATAAATTAGATTTATCATCAGAAATAATATTTGACCACCAAGACTTGAGCCCAAAATTATTGATTACTGATGCCCAAAACATATTGAGCACTAAATATTTAATTTTGAGCATCAAGTAATGAAATTCTTACAAAAAAATAAGATGTGGCACTTGAAATATTATATTTCAGCACCAAATCTTATGGCGTTTATTCCAAAATAAATTAGGTTTAGCATCAGAAATAAGATTTGACCACCAAGACTTGAGCCCAAAATTATTCATAACTGATGCCCAAAACATATTGAGCACTAAATATTTAAATTTTAACATCAAGTAACGAAATTCTTACAAAAAAATAAGCTGTAGCACTTGAAATAATATATTTCAGCGCCAAAGCTTATGGCGTTTATTCCAAAATAAATTAGATTTAGCATCAGAAATAAGATTTGACCACCAAGACTTGAGCCCAAAATTATTCATAACTGATGCCCAAAACATATTGAGCACTAAATATTTAAATTTTAACATCAAGTAACGAAATTCTTACAAAAAAATAAGCTGTAGCACTTGAAATAATATATTTCAGCGCCCAAGCTTATGGCGTTTATTCCTAAATAAATTAGATTAAGCAGCAGAAATAAGATTTGACCACCAAGACTTGAGCCCAAAATTATTCATAACTGATGCCCAAAACATATTGAGCACTAAATATTTAAATTTTAACATCAAGCAACGAAATTCTTACAAAAAAATAAGATGTGGCAATTGAAATAATATATTTCAGCACCCAAGCTTATGGCGTTTATACCAAAATAAATTAGATTTATCATCAGAAATAATATTTGACCACCAAGACTTGAGCCCAAAATTATTGATTACTGATGCCCAAAACATATTGAGCACTAAATATTTAATTTTGAGCACCAAGTAACGAAATTCTTACAAAAAAAATAAGATGTGGCACTTGAAATATTATATTTCAGCGCCAAATCTTATGGCGTTTATTCCAAAATAAATTAGGTTTAGCATCAGAAATAAGATTTGACCACCAAGATTTGAGCCCAAAATTATTCATAACTGATGCCCAAAACATATTGAGCACTAAATATTTAAATTTTAACATCAAGTAACGAAATTCTTACAAAAAAAATAAGCTGTAGCACTTGAAATAATATATTTCAGCGCCAAAGCTTATGGCGTTTATTCCAAAATAAATTAGATTTAGCATCAGAAATCATATCTGACCACCGAGACTTGAGCCCAAAATTATTCATAACTGATGCCCAAAACATATTGAGCACTAAATATTTAAATTTTAACATCAAGCAACGAAATTCTTACAAAAAAATAAGATGTGGCAATTGAAATAATATATTTGAGCGCCCAAGGTTATGGCGTTTATACCAAAATAAATTAGATTTATCATCAGAAATAATATTTGACCACCAAGACTTGAGCCCAAAATTATTGTTTACTGATGCCCAAAACATATTGAGCACTAAATATTTAATTTTGAGCATCAAGTAATGAAATTCTTACAAAAAAATAAGATGTGGCACTTGAAATATTATATTTCAGCGCCAAATCTTATGGCGTTTATTCCAAAATAAATTAGGTTTAGCATCAGAAATAAGATTTGACCACCAAGACTTGAGCCCAAAATTATTCATAACTGATGCCCAAAACATATTGAGCACTAAATATTTAAATTTTAACATCAAGTAACGAAATTCTTACAAAAAAATAAGCTGTAGCACTTGAAATAATATATTTCAGCGCCAAAGCTTATGGCGTTTATTCCAAAATAAATTAGATTTAGCATCAGAAATCATATCTGACCACCGAGACTTGAGCCCAAAATTATTCATAACTGATGCCCAAAACATATTGAGCACTAAATATTTAAATTTTAACATCAAGCAACGAAATTCTTACAAAAAAATAAGATGTGGCAATTGAAATAATATATTTGAGCGCCCAAGGTTATGGCGTTTATACCAAAATAAATTAGATTTATCATCAGAAATAATATTTGACCACCAAGACTTGAGCCCAAAATTATTGTTTACTGATGCCCAAAACATATTGAGCACTAAATATTTAATTTTGAGCATCAAGTAATGAAATTCTTACAAAAAAATAAGATGTGGCACTTGAAATATTATATTTCAGCGCCAAATCTTATGGCGTTTATTCCAAAATAAATTAGGTTTAGCATCAGAAATAAGATTTGACCACCAAGACTTGAGCCCAAAATTATTCATAACTGATGCCCAAAACATATTGAGCACTAAATATTTAAATTTTAACATCAAGTAACGAAATTCTTACAAAAAAATAAGCTGTAGCACTTGAAATAATATATTTTAGCGCCAAAGCTTATGGCGTTTATTCCAAAATAAATTACATTTAGCATCAGAAATAATATTTGACCACCAAGACTTGAGCCCAAAATTATTCATAACTAATGCCCAAAACATATAGAGCACTAAATATTTAATTTTGAGCATCAAATAATGAAATTCTTAGAAAAAAATAAGATGTAGCACTTGAAATAATATACTTCAGCGCCAAAGCTTATGGCGTTTATTCCAAAATAAATTACATTTAGCATCAGAAATAATATTTGACCACCAAGACTTGAGCCCAAAATTATTCATAACGGATGCCCAAAACATATTGAGCACCAAATATTTAATTCTAAGCATCAAGTAACGAAATTATTACAAAAAAAATAAGATGTGGCACTTGAAATAATATATTTCAGCGCCAAAGCTTATGGCGTTTATACCAAAATAAATTAGATTTAGCACCAGATATAATATTTGACCACCAAGACTTGAGCCCAAAACTATTCATAACTGATGCCCCAACATATTGAGCACTAAATATTTAATTTCAAGCAACAAGTAACGAAATTCTTACCAAAAAAATAAGATGTGGCACTTGAAATAATATATTTCTGCGCCAAAGCTTATGGCGTTTATACCAAAATAAATTAGATTTAGCATCAGAAATAATACTTGACCACCAAGGCGAGCCCAAAATTATTCATAATTGATGCCCAAAACATATTGAGCACTAAATATTTAATTTTAAGCATCGAGTACCGAAATTCTTACAAAAAAATAAGATGTGGCAATTGAAATGATATATTTTAGCGCCAAAACTTATGGCGTTTATACCAAAATAAATTAGATTTAGCATCAGAAATAATATTTGACCACCAAGACTTGAATACCAAAATTATTCATAACTAATGCCCAAAACATATAGAGCACTAAATATTTAATTTTGAGCATCAAATAATGAAATTCTTAGAAAAAAATAAGATGTAGCACTTGAAATAATATACTTCAGCGCCAAAGCTTATGGCGTTTATTCCAAAATAAATTACATTTAGCATCAGAAATAATATTTGACCACCAAGACTTGAGCCCAAAATTATTCATAACGGATGCCCAAAACATATTGAGCACCAAATATTTAATTCTAAGCATCAAGTAACGAAATTATTACAAAAAAAATAAGATGTGGCACTTGAAATAATATATTTCAGCGCCAAAGCTTATGGCGTTTATACCAAAATAAATTAGATTTAGCATCAGAAATAATATTTGACCACCAAGACTTGAGCCCAAAATTATTCATAACGGATGCCCAAAACATATTGAGCACCAAATATTTAATTCTAAGCATCAAGTAACGAAATTATTACAACAAAAATAAGATGTGGCACTTGAAATAATATATTTCAGCGCCAAAGCTTATGGCGTTTATACCAAAATAAATTAGATTTAGCACCAGATATAATATTTGACCACCAAGACTTGAGCACTAAATATTTAATTTTGAGCATCAAGTAACGAAATTCTTACAAAAAAATAAGATGTGGCACTTGAAATAATATATTTCAGCGCCAAAGCTTATGGCGTTTATACCAAAATAAATTAGATTTAGCATAAGATATAATATTTGACCACCAAGACTTGAGCCCAAAACTATTCATAACTGATGCCCCAACATATTGAGCACTAAATATTTAATTTCAAGCAACAAGTAACGAAATTCTTACAAAAAAATAAGATGTAGCACTTGAAATAATATACTTCAGCGCCAAAGCTTATGGCGTTTATTCCAAAATAAATTACATTTAGCATCAGAAATAATATTTGACCACCAAGACTTGAGCCCAAAATTATTCATAACGGATGCCCAAAACATATTGAGCACCAAATACATATTTAGTTCTAAGCATCAAGTAACGAAATTATTACAAAAAAAATAAGATGTGGCACTTGAAATATTATATTTCAGCGCCAAAGCTTATGGCGTTTATTCCAAAATAAATTAGATTTAGCATCAGAAATAAGATTTGACCACCAAGACTTGAGCCCAAAATTATTCATAACGGATGCCCAAAACATATTGAGCACCAAATATTTAATTCTAAGCATCAAGTAACGAAATTATTACAAAAAAAATAAGATGTGGCACTTGAAATAATATATTTCAGCGCCAAAGCTTATGGCGTTTATACCAAAATAAATTAGATTTAGCACCAGATATAATATTTGACCACCAAGACTTGAGAACTAAATATTTAATTTTGAGCATCAAGTAACGAAATTCTTACAAAAAAATAAGATGTGGCACTTGAAATAATATATTTCTGCGCCAAAGCTTATGGCGTTTATACCAACATAAATTAGATTTAGCATCTGAAATAATATTTGACCACCAAGGCGAGCCCAAAATTATTCATAATTGATGCCCAAAACATATTGAGCACTAAATATTTAATTTTAAGCATCGAGTACCGAAATTCTTACAAAAAAATAAGATGTGGCAATTGAAATGATATATTTTAGCGCCAAAACTTATGGCGTTTATACCAAAATAAATTAGATTTAGCATCAGAAATAATATTTGACCACCAAGACTTGAATCCCAAAATTATTCATAACTAATGCCCAAAACATATAGAGCACTAAATATTTAATTTTGAGCATCAAATAATGAAATTCTTAGAAAAAAATAAGATGTAGCACTTGAAATAATATACTTCAGCGCCAAAGCTTATGGCGTTTATTCCAAAATAAATTACATTTAGCATCAGAAATAATATTTGACCACCAAGACTTGAGCCCAAAATTATTCATAACGGATGCCCAAAACATATTGAGCACCAAATATTTAATTCTAAGCATCAAGTAACGAAATTATTACAAAAAAAATAAGATGTGGCACTTGAAATAATATATTTCAGCGCCAAAGCTTATGGCGTTTATACCAAAATAAATTAGATTTAGCACCAGATATAATATTTGACCACCAAGACTTGAGCACTAAATATTTAATTTTGAGCATGAAGTAACGAAATTCTTACAAAAAAAATAAGATGTGGCACTTGAAATAATATATTTCAGCGCGAAAGCTTATGGCGTTTATACCAAAATAAAATAGATTTAGCACCAGATATAATATTTGACCACCAAGACTTAAGCCCAAAATTATTCATAACGGATGCCCAAAACATATTGAGCACCAAATATTTAATTTTGAGCATCAAGTAACGAAATTCTTACAAAAAAATAAGATGTGGCACTGAAATAATATATTTCAGCGCCAAAGCTTATGGCGTTTATACCAAAATAAATTAGATTTAGGACCAGATATAATATTTGACCACCAAGACTTGAGCCCAAAATTATTCATAACTGATGCCCAAAACATATTGAGCACTAAATATTTAATTTTGAGCATCAAGTAACGAAATTCTTACAAAAAAATAAGATGTGGCACTTGAAATAATATATTTCAGCGCCAAAGCTTATGGCGTTTATACCAAAATAAATTAGATTTAGCATCAGAAATCATATCTGACCACCGAGACTTGAGCCCAAAATTATTCATAACTGATGCCCAAAACATATTGAGCAGTAAATATTTAAATTTTAACATCAAGTAACGAAATTCTTACAAAAAAATAAGATGTGGCAATTGAAATAATATATTTCAGCGCCCAAGCTTATGGCGTTTATACCAAAATAAATTAGATTTATCATCAGAAATAATATTTGACCACCAAGACTTGAGCCCAAAATTATTGATTACTGATGCCCAAAACATATTGAGCACTAAATATTTAATTTTGAGCATCAAGTAATGAAATTCTTACAAAAAAATAAGATGTGGCACTTGAAATATTATATTTCAGCGCCAAATCTTATGGCGTTTATTCCAAAATAAATTAGGTTTAGCATCAGAAATTAAGATTTGACCACCAAGACTTGAGCCCAAAATTATTCATAACTGATGCCCAAAACATATTGAGCACTAAATATTTAAATTTTAACATCAAGTAACGAAATTCTTACAAAAAAATAAGCTGTAGCACTTGAAATAATATATTTCAGCGCCAAAGCTTATGGCGTTTATTCCAAAATAAATTAGATTTAGCATCAGAAATAAGATTTGACCACCAAGACTTGAGCCCAAAATTATTCATAACTGATGCCCAAAACATATTGAGCACTAAATATTTAAATTTTAACATCAAGTAACGAAATTCTTACAAAAAAATAAGCTGTAGCACTTGAAATAATATATTTCAGCGCCCAAGCTTATGGCGTTTATTCCTAAATAAATTAGAATAAGCATCAGAAATAAGATTTGACCACCAAGACTTGAGCCCAAAATTATTCATAACTGATGCCCAAAACATATTGAGCACTAAATATTTAAATTTTAACATCAAGCAACGAAATTCTTTCAAAAAAATAAGATGTGGCAATTGAAATAATATATTTCAGCGCCAAAGCTTATGGCGTTTATACCAAAATAAATTAGATTTATCATCAGAAATAATATTTGACCACCAAGACTTGAGCCCAAAATTATTGATTACTGATGCCCAAAACATATTGAGCACTAAATATTTAATTTTGAGCATCAAGTAATGAAATTCTTACAAAAAAATAAGATGTGGCACTTTAAATAATATATTTCAGCGCCAAAGCTTATGGCGTTTATAACAAAATAAATTAGATTTAGCATCAGAAATCATATCTGGCCACCGAGACTTGAGCCCAAAATGATTCATAACTGGTGCCCAAAACATATTGAGCACTAAATATTTAATTTTAACATCAAGTAACGAAATTCTTACAAAAAAATAAGATGTGGCAATTGAAATAATATATTTCAGCGCCCAAGGTTATGGCGTTTATACCAAAATAAATTAGATTTATCATCAGAAATAATATTTGACCACCAAGACTTGAGCCCAAAATTATTGATTACTGATGCCCAAAACATATTGAGCACTAAATATTTAATTTTGAGCATCAAGTAATGAAATTCTTACAAAAAAATAAGATGTGGCACTTGAAATATTATATTTCAGCGCCAAATCTTATGGCGTTTATTCCAAAATAAATTAGGTTTAGCATCAGAAATAAGATTTGACCACCAAGACTTGAGCCCAAAATTATTCATAACTGATGCCCAAAACATATTGAGCACTAAATATTTAAATTTTAACATCAAGTAACGAAATTCTTACAAAAAAATAAGCTGTAGCACTTGAAATAATATATTTCAGCGCCAAAGCTTATGGCGTTTATTCCAAAATAAATTAGATTTAGCATCAGAAATAAGATTTGACCACCAAGACTTGAGCCCAAAATTATTCATAACTGATGCCCAAAACATATTGAGCACTAAATATTTAAATTTTAACATCAAGTAACGAAATTCTTACAAAAAAATAAGCTGTAGCACTTGAAATAATATATTTTAGCGCCAAAGCTTATGGCGTTTATTCCAAAATAAATTACATTTAGCATCAGAAATAATATTTGACCACCAAGACTTGAGCCCAAAATTATTCATAACTAATGCCCAAAACATATAGAGCACTAAATATTTAATTTTGAGCATCAAATAATGAAATTCTTAGAAAAAAATAAGATGTAGCACTTGAAATAATATACTTCAGCGCCAAAGCTTATGGCGTTTATTCCAAAATAAATTACATTTAGCATCAGAAATAATATTTGACCACCAAGACTTGAGCCCAAAATTATTCATAACGGATGCCCAAAACATATTGAGCACCAAATATTTAATTCTAAGCATCAAGTAACGAAATTATTACAAAAAAAATAAGATGTGGCACTTGAAATAATATATTTCAGCGCCAAAGCTTATGGCGTTTATACCAAAATAAATTAGATTTAGCATCAGAAATAATATTTGACCACCAAGACTTGAGCCCAAAATTATTCATAACGGATGCCCAAAACATATTGAGCACCAAATATTTAATTCTAAGCATCAAGTAACGAAATTATTACAACAAAAATAAGATGTGGCACTTGAAATAATATATTTCAGCGCCAAAGCTTATGGCGTTTATACCAAAATAAATTAGATTTAGCACCAGATATAATATTTGACCACCAAGACTTGAGCACTAAATATTTAATTTTGAGCATCAAGTAACGAAATTCTTACAAAAAAATAAGATGTGGCACTTGAAATAATATATTTCAGCGCCAAAGCTTATGGCGTTTATACCAAAATAAATTAGATTTAGCATAAGATATAATATTTGACCACCAAGACTTGAGCCCAAAACTATTCATAACTGATGCCCCAACATATTGAGCACTAAATATTTAATTTCAAGCAACAAGTAACGAAATTCTTACAAAAAAATAAGATGTAGCACTTGAAATAATATACTTCAGCGCCAAAGCTTATGGCGTTTATTCCAAAATAAATTACATTTAGCATCAGAAATAATATTTGACCACCAAGACTTGAGCCCAAAATTATTCATAACGGATGCCCAAAACATATTGAGCACCAAATACATATTTAGTTCTAAGCATCAAGTAACGAAATTATTACAAAAAAAATAAGATGTGGCACTTGAAATATTATATTTCAGCGCCAAAGCTTATGGCGTTTATTCCAAAATAAATTAGATTTAGCATCAGAAATAAGATTTGACCACCAAGACTTGAGCCCAAAATTATTCATAACGGATGCCCAAAACATATTGAGCACCAAATATTTAATTCTAAGCATCAAGTAACGAAATTATTACAAAAAAAATAAGATGTGGCACTTGAAATAATATATTTCAGCGCCAAAGCTTATGGCGTTTATACCAAAATAAATTAGATTTAGCACCAGATATAATATTTGACCACCAAGACTTGAGAACTAAATATTTAATTTTGAGCATCAAGTAACGAAATTCTTACAAAAAAATAAGATGTGGCACTTGAAATAATATATTTCTGCGCCAAAGCTTATGGCGTTTATACCAACATAAATTAGATTTAGCATCTGAAATAATATTTGACCACCAAGGCGAGCCCAAAATTATTCATAATTGATGCCCAAAACATATTGAGCACTAAATATTTAATTTTAAGCATCGAGTACCGAAATTCTTACAAAAAAATAAGATGTGGCAATTGAAATGATATATTTTAGCGCCAAAACTTATGGCGTTTATACCAAAATAAATTAGATTTAGCATCAGAAATAATATTTGACCACCAAGACTTGAATCCCAAAATTATTCATAACTAATGCCCAAAACATATAGAGCACTAAATATTTAATTTTGAGCATCAAATAATGAAATTCTTAGAAAAAAATAAGATGTAGCACTTGAAATAATATACTTCAGCGCCAAAGCTTATGGCGTTTATTCCAAAATAAATTACATTTAGCATCAGAAATAATATTTGACCACCAAGACTTGAGCCCAAAATTATTCATAACGGATGCCCAAAACATATTGAGCACCAAATATTTAATTCTAAGCATCAAGTAACGAAATTATTACAAAAAAAATAAGATGTGGCACTTGAAATAATATATTTCAGCGCCAAAGCTTATGGCGTTTATACCAAAATAAATTAGATTTAGCACCAGATATAATATTTGACCACCAAGACTTGAGCACTAAATATTTAATTTTGAGCATGAAGTAACGAAATCCTTACAAAAAAAATAAGATGTGGCACTTGAAATAATATATTTCAGCGCGAAAGCTTATGGCGTTTATACCAAAATAAAATAGATTTAGCACCAGATATAATATTTGACCACCAAGACTTAAGCCCAAAATTATTCATAACGGATGCCCAAAACATATTGAGCACCAAATATTTAATTTTGAGCATCAAGTAACGAAATTCTTACAAAAAAATAAGATGTGGCACTGAAATAATATATTTCAGCGCCAAAGCTTATGGCGTTTATACCAAAATAAATTAGATTTAGGACCAGATATAATATTTGACCACCAAGACTTGAGCCCAAAATTATTCATAACTGATGCCCAAAACATATTGAGCACTAA
The DNA here is from genome assembly GCA_940337035.1 of Agriotes lineatus. Lineage (NCBI taxonomy): Eukaryota > Metazoa > Arthropoda > Insecta > Coleoptera > Elateridae > Agriotes > Agriotes lineatus. The sequence goes on along the minus strand of CALNHX010004632.1, from coordinate 24,700 downwards.
ATATTTAATTTTGAGCATCAAGTAACGAAATTCTTACAAAAAAATAAGATGTGGCACTTGAAATAATATATTTCAGCGCCAAAGCTTATGGCGTTTATACCAAAATAAATTAGATTTAGCATCAGAAATCATATCTGACCACCGAGACTTGAGCCCAAAATTATTCATAACTGATGCCCAAAACATATTGAGCAGTAAATATTTAAATTTTAACATCAAGTAACGAAATTCTTACAAAAAAATAAGATGTGGCAATTGAAATAATATATTTCAGCGCCCAAGCTTATGGCGTTTATACCAAAATAAATTAGATTTATCATCAGAAATAATATTTGACCACCAAGACTTGAGCCCAAAATTATTGATTACTGATGCCCAAAACATATTGAGCACTAAATATTTAATTTTGAGCATCAAGTAATGAAATTCTTACAAAAAAATAAGATGTGGCACTTGAAATATTATATTTCAGCGCCAAATCTTATGGCGTTTATTCCAAAATAAATTAGGTTTAGCATCAGAAATTAAGATTTGACCACCAAGACTTGAGCCCAAAATTATTCATAACTGATGCCCAAAACATATTGAGCACTAAATATTTAAATTTTAACATCAAGTAACGAAATTCTTACAAAAAAATAAGCTGTAGCACTTGAAATAATATATTTCAGCGCCAAAGCTTATGGCGTTTATTCTAAAATAAATTAGATTTAGCATCAGAAATAAGATTTGACCACCAAGACTTGAGCCCAAAATTATTCATAACTGATGCCCAAAACATATTGAGCACTAAATATTTAAATTTTAACATCAAGTAACGAAATTCTTACAAAAAAATAAGCTGTAGCACTTGAAATAATATATTTCAGCGCCCAAGCTTATGGCGTTTATTCCTAAATAAATTAGAATAAGCATCAGAAAAAAGATTTGACCACCAAGACTTGAGCCCAAAATTATTCATAACTGATGCCCAAAACATATTGAGCACTAAATATTTAAATTTTAACATCAAGCAACGAAATTCTTTCAAAAAAATAAGATGTGGCAATTGAAATAATATATTTCAGCGCCAAAGCTTATGGCGTTTATACCAAAATAAATTAGATTTATCATCAGAAATAATATTTGACCACCAAGACTTGAGCCCAAAATTATTGATTACTGATGCCCAAAACATATTGAGCACTAAATATTTAATTTTGAGCATCAAGTAATGAAATTCTTACAAAAAAATAAGATGTGGCACTTTAAATAATATATTTCAGCGCCAAAGCTTATGGCGTTTATAACAAAATAAATTAGATTTAGCATCAGAAATCATATCTGGCCACCGAGACTTGAGCCCAAAATGATTCATAACTGATGCCCAAAACATATTGAGCACTAAATATTTAATTTTAACATCAAGTAACGAAATTCTTACAAAAAAATAAGATGTGGCAATTGAAATAATATATTTCAGCGCCCAAGGTTATGGCGTTTATACCAAAATAAATTAGATTTATCATCAGAAATAATATTTGACCACCAAGACTTGAGCCCAAAATTATTGATTACTGATGCCCAAAACATATTGAGCACTAAATATTTAATTTTGAGCATCAAGTAATGAAATTCTTACAAAAAAATAAGATGTGGCACTTGAAATATTATATTTCAGCGCCAAATCTTATGGCGTTTATTCCAAAATAAATTAGGTTTAGCATCAGAAATAAGATTTGACCACCAAGACTTGAGCCCAAAATTATTCATAACTGATGCCCAAAACATATTGAGCACTAAATATTTAAATTTTAACATCAAGTAACGAAATTCTTACAAAAAAATAAGCTGTAGCACTTGAAATAATATATTTCAGCGCCAAAGCTTATGGCGTTTATTCCAAAATAAATTAGATTTAGCATCAGAAATAAGATTTGACCACCAAGACTTGAGCCCAAAATTATTCATAACTGATGCCCAAAACATATTGAGCACTAAATATTTAAATTTTAACATCAAGTAACGAAATTCTTACAAAAAAATAAGCTGTAGCACTTGAAATAATATATTTTAGCGCCAAAGCTTATGGCGTTTATTCCAAAATAAATTACATTTAGCATCAGAAATAATATTTGACCACCAAGACTTGAGCCCAAAATTATTCATAACTAATGCCCAAAACATATAGAGCACTAAATATTTAATTTTGAGCATCAAATAATGAAATTCTTAGAAAAAAATAAGATGTAGCACTTGAAATAATATACTTCAGCGCCAAAGCTTATGGCGTTTATTCCAAAATAAATTACATTTAGCATCAGAAATAATATTTGACCACCAAGACTTGAGCCCAAAATTATTCATAACGGATGCCCAAAACATATTGAGCACCAAATATTTAATTCTAAGCATCAAGTAACGAAATTATTACAAAAAAAATAAGATGTGGCACTTGAAATAATATATTTCAGCGACAAAGCTTATGGCGTTTATACCAAAATAAATTAGATTTAGCACCAGATATAATATTTGACCACCAAGACTTGAGCACTAAATATTTAATTTTGAGCATCAAGTAACGAAATTCTTACAAAAAAATAAGATGTGGCACTTGAAATAATATATTTCAGCGCCAAAGCTTATGGCGTTTATACCAAAATAAATTAGATTTAGCACCAGATATAATATTTGACCACCAAGATTTGAGCCCAAAACTATTCATAACTGATGCCCCAACATATTGAGCACTAAATATTTAATTTCAAGCAACAAGTAACGAAATTCTTACCAAAAAAATAAGATGTGGCACTTGAAATAATATATTTCTGCGCCAAAGCTTATGGCGTTTATACCAAAATAAATTAGATTTAGCATCAGAAATAATACTTGACCACCAAGGCGAGCCCAAAATTATTCATAATTGATGCCCAAAACATATTGAGCACTAAATATTTAATTTTAAGCATCGAGTACCGAAATTCTTACAAAAAAATAAGATGTGGCAATTGAAATGATATATTTTAGCGCCAAAACTTATGGCGTTTATACCAAAATAAATTAGATTTAGCATCAGAAATAATATTTGACCACCAAGACTTGAATACCAAAATTATTCATAACTAATGCCCAAAACATATAGAGCACTAAATATTTAATTTTGAGCATCAAATAATGAAATTCTTAGAAAAAAATAAGATGTAGCACTTGAAATAATATACTTCAGCGCCAAAGCTTATGGCGTTTATTCCAAAATAAATTACATTTAGCATCAGAAATAATATTTGACCACCAAGACTTGAGCCCAAAATTATTCATAACGGATGCCCAAAACATATTGAGCACCAAATATTTAATTCTAAGCATCAAGTAACGAAATTATTACAAAAAAAATAAGATGTGGCACTTGAAATAATATATTTCAGCGCCAAAGCTTATGGCGTTTATACCAAAATAAATTAGATTTAGCATCAGAAATAATATTTGACCACCAAGACTTGAGCCCAAAATTATTCATAACGGATGCCCAAAACATATTGAGCACCAAATATTTAATTCTAAGCATCAAGTAACGAAATTATTACAACAAAAATAAGATGTGGCACTTGAAATAATATATTTCAGCGCCAAAGCTTATGGCGTTTATACCAAAATAAATTAGATTTAGCACCAGATATAATATTTGACCACCAAGACTTGAGCACTAAATATTTAATTTTGAGCATCAAGTAACGAAATTCTTACAAAAAAATAAGATGTGGCACTTGAAATAATATATTTCAGCGCCAAAGCTTATGGCGTTTATACCAAAATAAATTAGATTTAGCATAAGATATAATATTTGACCACCAAGACTTGAGCCCAAAACTATTCATAACTGATGCCCCAACATATTGAGCACTAAATATTTAATTTCAAGCAACAAGTAACGAAATTCTTACAAAAAAATAAGATGTAGCACTTGAAATAATATACTTCAGCGCCAAAGCTTATGGCGTTTATTCCAAAATAAATTACATTTAGCATCAGAAATAATATTTGACCACCAAGACTTGAGCCCAAAATTATTCATAACGGATGCCCAAAACATATTGAGCACCAAATACATATTTAGTTCTAAGCATCAAGTAACGAAATTATTACAAAAAAAATAAGATGTGGCACTTGAAATATTATATTTCAGCGCCAAAGCTTATGGCGTTTATTCCAAAATAAATTAGATTTAGCATCAGAAATAAGATTTGACCACCAAGACTTGAGCCCAAAATTATTCATAACGGATGCCCAAAACATATTGAGCACCAAATATTTAATTCTAAGCATCAAGTAACGAAATTATTACAAAAAAAATAAGATGTGGCACTTGAAATAATATATTTCAGCGCCAAAGCTTATGGCGTTTATACCAAAATAAATTAGATTTAGCACCAGATATAATATTTGACCACCAAGACTTGAGAACTAAATATTTAATTTTGAGCATCAAGTAACGAAATTCTTACAAAAAAATAAGATGTGGCACTTGAAATAATATATTTCTGCGCCAAAGCTTATGGCGTTTATACCAACATAAATTAGATTTAGCATCTGAAATAATATTTGACCACCAAGGCGAGCCCAAAATTATTCATAATTGATGCCCAAAACATATTGAGCACTAAATATTTAATTTTAAGCATCGAGTACCGAAATTCTTACAAAAAAATAAGATGTGGCAATTGAAATGATATATTTTAGCGCCAAAACTTATGGCGTTTATACCAAAATAAATTAGATTTAGCATCAGAAATAATATTTGACCACCAAGACTTGAATCCCAAAATTATTCATAACTAATGCCCAAAACATATAGAGCACTAAATATTTAATTTTGAGCATCAAATAATGAAATTCTTAGAAAAAAATAAGATGTAGCACTTGAAATAATATACTTCAGCGCCAAAGCTTATGGCGTTTATTCCAAAATAAATTACATTTAGCATCAGAAATAATATTTGACCACCAAGACTTGAGCCCAAAATTATTCATAACGGATGCCCAAAACATATTGAGCACCAAATATTTAATTCTAAGCATCAAGTAACGAAATTATTACAAAAAAAATAAGATGTGGCACTTGAAATAATATATTTCAGCGCCAAAGCTTATGGCGTTTATACCAAAATAAATTAGATTTAGCACCAGATATAATATTTGACCACCAAGACTTGAGCACTAAATATTTAATTTTGAGCATGAAGTAACGAAATTCTTACAAAAAAAATAAGATGTGGCACTTGAAATAATATATTTCAGCGCGAAAGCTTATGGCGTTTATACCAAAATAAAATAGATTTAGCACCAGATATAATATTTGACCACCAAGACTTAAGCCCAAAATTATTCATAACGGATGCCCAAAACATATTGAGCACCAAATATTTAATTTTGAGCATCAAGTAACGAAATTCTTACAAAAAAATAAGATGTGGCACTGAAATAATATATTTCAGCGCCAAAGCTTATGGCGTTTATACCAAAATAAATTAGATTTAGGACCAGATATAATATTTGACCACCAAGACTTGAGCCCAAAATTATTCATAACTGATGCCCAAAACATATTGAGCACTAAATATTTAATTTTGAGCATCAAGTAACGAAATTCTTACAAAAAAATAAGATGTGGCACTTGAAATAATATATTTCAGCGCCAAAGCTTATGGCGTTTATACCAAAATAAATTAGATTTAGCATCAGAAATCATATCTGACCACCGAGACTTGAGCCCAAAATTATTCATAACTGATGCCCAAAACATATTGAGCAGTAAATATTTAAATTTTAACATCAAGTAACGAAATTCTTACAAAAAAATAAGATGTGGCAATTGAAATAATATATTTCAGCGCCCAAGCTTATGGCGTTTATACCAAAATAAATTAGATTTATCATCAGAAATAATATTTGACCACCAAGACTTGAGCCCAAAATTATTGATTACTGATGCCCAAAACATATTGAGCACTAAATATTTAATTTTGAGCATCAAGTAATGAAATTCTTACAAAAAAATAAAATGTGGCACTTGAAATATTATATTTCAGCGCCAAATCTTATGGCGTTTATTCCAAAATAAATTAGGTTTAGCATCAGAAATTAAGATTTGACCACCAAGACTTGAGCCCAAAATTATTCATAACTGATGCCCAAAACATATTGAGCACTAAATATTTAAATTTTAACATCAAGTAACGAAATTCTTACAAAAAAATAAGCTGTAGCACTTGAAATAATATATTTCAGCGCCCAAGCTTATGGCGTTTATTCCAAAATAAATTACATTTAGCATCAGAAATAATATTTGACCACCAAGACTTGAGCCCAAAATTATTCATAACGGATGCCCAAAACATATTGAGCACCAAATACATATTTAGTTCTAAGCATCAAGTAACGAAATTATTACAAAAAAAATAAGATGTGGCACTTGAAATATTATATTTCAGCGCCAAAGCTTATGGCGTTTATTCCAAAATAAATTAGATTTAGCATCAGAAATAAGATTTGACCACCAAGACTTGAGCCCAAAATTATTCATAACGGATGCCCAAAACATATTGAGCACCAAATATTTAATTCTAAGCATCAAGTAACGAAATTATTACAAAAAAAATAAGATGTGGCACTTGAAATAATATATTTCAGCGCCAAAGCTTATGGCGTTTATACCAAAATAAATTAGATTTAGCACCAGATATAATATTTGACCACCAAGACTTGAGAACTAAATATTTAATTTTGAGCATCAAGTAACGAAATTCTTACAAAAAAATAAGATGTGGCACTTGAAATAATATATTTCTGCGCCAAAGCTTATGGCGTTTATACCAACATAAATTAGATTTAGCATCTGAAATAATATTTGACCACCAAGGCGAGCCCAAAATTATTCATAATTGATGCCCAAAACATATTGAGCACTAAATATTTAATTTTAAGCATCGAGTACCGAAATTCTTACAAAAAAATAAGATGTGGCAATTGAAATGATATATTTTAGCGCCAAAACTTATGGCGTTTATACCAAAATAAATTAGATTTAGCATCAGAAATAATATTTGACCACCAAGACTTGAATCCCAAAATTATTCATAACTAATGCCCAAAACATATAGAGCACTAAATATTTAATTTTGAGCATCAAATAATGAAATTCTTAGAAAAAAATAAGATGTAGCACTTGAAATAATATACTTCAGCGCCAAAGCTTATGGCGTTTATTCCAAAATAAATTACATTTAGCATCAGAAATAATATTTGACCACCAAGACTTGAGCCCAAAATTATTCATAACGGATGCCCAAAACATATTGAGCACCAAATATTTAATTCTAAGCATCAAGTAACGAAATTATTACAAAAAAAATAAGATGTGGCACTTGAAATAATATATTTCAGCGCCAAAGCTTATGGCGTTTATACCAAAATAAATTAGATTTAGCACCAGATATAATATTTGACCACCAAGACTTGAGCACTAAATATTTAATTTTGAGCATGAAGTAACGAAATTCTTACAAAAAAAATAAGATGTGGCACTTGAAATAATATATTTCAGCGCGAAAGCTTATGGCGTTTATACCAAAATAAAATAGATTTAGCACCAGATATAATATTTGACCACCAAGACTTAAGCCCAAAATTATTCATAACGGATGCCCAAAACATATTGAGCACCAAATATTTAATTTTGAGCATCAAGTAACGAAATTCTTACAAAAAAATAAGATGTGGCACTGAAATAATATATTTCAGCGCCAAAGCTTATGGCGTTTATACCAAAATAAATTAGATTTAGGACCAGATATAATATTTGACCACCAAGACTTGAGCCCAAAATTATTCATAACTGATGCCCAAAACATATTGAGCACTAAATATTTAATTTTGAGCATCAAGTAACGAAATTCTTACAAAAAAATAAGATGTGGCACTTGAAATAATATATTTCAGCGCCAAAGCTTATGGCGTTTATACCAAAATAAATTAGATTTAGCATCAGAAATCATATCTGACCACCGAGACTTGAGCCCAAAATTATTCATAACTGATGCCCAAAACATATTGAGCAGTAAATATTTAAATTTTAACATCAAGTAACGAAATTCTTACAAAAAAATAAGATGTGGCAATTGAAATAATATATTTCAGCGCCCAAGCTTATGGCGTTTATACCAAAATAAATTAGATTTATCATCAGAAATAATATTTGACCACCAAGACTTGAGCCCAAAATTATTGATTACTGATGCCCAAAACATATTGAGCACTAAATATTTAATTTTGAGCATCAAGTAATGAAATTCTTACAAAAAAATAAAATGTGGCACTTGAAATATTATATTTCAGCGCCAAATCTTATGGCGTTTATTCCAAAATAAATTAGGTTTAGCATCAGAAATTAAGATTTGACCACCAAGACTTGAGCCCAAAATTATTCATAACTGATGCCCAAAACATATTGAGCACTAAATATTTAAATTTTAACATCAAGTAACGAAATTCTTACAAAAAAATAAGCTGTAGCACTTGAAATAATATATTTCAGCGCCCAAGCTTATGGCGTTTATACCAAAATAAATTAGATTTAGCATCAGAAATCATATCTGACCACCGAGACTTGAGCCCAAAATTATTCATAACTGATGCCCAAAACATATTGAGCAGTAAATATTTAAATTTTAACATCAAGTAACGAAATTCTTACAAAAAAATAAGATGTGGCAATTGAAATAATATATTTCAGCGCCCAAGCTTATGGCGTTTATACCAAAATAAATTAGATTTATCATCAGAAATAATATTTGACCACCAAGACTTGAGCCCAAAATTATTGATTACTGATGCCCAAAACATATTGAGCACTAAATATTTAATTTTGAGCATCAAGTAATGAAATTCTTACAAAAAAATAAAATGTGGCACTTGAAATATTATATTTCAGCGCCAAATCTTATGGCGTTTATTCCAAAATAAATTAGGTTTAGCATCAGAAATTAAGATTTGACCACCAAGACTTGAGCCCAAAATTATTCATAACTGATGCCCAAAACATATTGAGCACTAAATATTTAAATTTTAACATCAAGTAACGAAATTCTTACAAAAAAATAAGCTGTAGCACTTGAAATAATATATTTTAGCGCCAAAGCTTATGGCGTTTATTCCAAAATAAATTACATTTAGCATCAGAAATAATATTTGACCACCAAGACTTGAGCCCAAAATTATTCATAACTAATGCCCAAAACATATAGAGCACTAAATATTTAATTTTGAGCATCAAATAATGAAATTCTTAGAAAAAAATAAGATGTAGCACTTGAAATAATATACTTCAGCGCCAAAGCTTATGGCGTTTATTCCAAAATAAATTACATTTAGCATCAGAAATAATATTTGACCACCAAGACTTGAGCCCAAAATTATTCATAACGGATGCCCAAAACATATTGAGCACCAAATATTTAATTCTAAGCATCAAGTAACGAAATTATTACAAAAAAAATAAGATGTGGCACTTGAAATAATATATTTCAGCGACAAAGCTTATGGCGTTTATACCAAAATAAATTAGATTTAGCACCAGATATAATATTTGACCACCAAGACTTGAGCACTAAATATTTAATTTTGAGCATCAAGTAACGAAATTCTTACAAAAAAATAAGATGTGGCACTTGAAATAATATATTTCAGCGCCAAAGCTTATGGCGTTTATACCAAAATAAATTAGATTTAGCACCAGATATAATATTTGACCACCAAGATTTGAGCCCAAAACTATTCATAACTGATGCCCCAACATATTGAGCACTAAATATTTAATTTCAAGCAACAAGTAACGAAATTCTTACCAAAAAAATAAGATGTGGCACTTGAAATAATATATTTCTGCGCCAAAGCTTATGGCGTTTATACCAAAATAAATTAGATTTAGCATCAGAAATAATACTTGACCACCAAGGCGAGCCCAAAATTATTCATAATTGATGCCCAAAACATATTGAGCACTAAATATTTAATTTTAAGCATCGAGTACCGAAATTCTTACAAAAAAATAAGATGTGGCAATTGAAATGATATATTTTAGCGCCAAAACTTATGGCGTTTATACCAAAATAAATTAGATTTAGCATCAGAAATAATATTTGACCACCAAGACTTGAATACCAAAATTATTCATAACTAATGCCCAAAACATATAGAGCACTAAATATTTAATTTTGAGCATCAAATAATGAAATTCTTAGAAAAAAATAAGATGTAGCACTTGAAATAATATACTTCAGCGCCAAAGCTTATGGCGTTTATTCCAAAATAAATTACATTTAGCATCAGAAATAATATTTGACCACCAAGACTTGAGCCCAAAATTATTCATAACGGATGCCCAAAACATATTGAGCACCAAATATTTAATTCTAAGCATCAAGTAACGAAATTATTACAAAAAAAATAAGATGTGGCACTTGAAATAATATATTTCAGCGCCAAAGCTTATGGCGTTTATACCAAAATAAATTAGATTTAGCATCAGAAATAATATTTGACCACCAAGACTTGAGCCCAAAATTATTCATAACGGATGCCCAAAACATATTGAGCACCAAATATTTAATTCTAAGCATCAAGTAACGAAATTATTACAACAAAAATAAGATGTGGCACTTGAAATAATATATTTCAGCGCCAAAGCTTATGGCGTTTATACCAAAATAAATTAGATTTAGCACCAGATATAATATTTGACCACCAAGACTTGAGCACTAAATATTTAATTTTGAGCATCAAGTAACGAAATTCTTACAAAAAAATAAGATGTGGCACTTGAAATAATATATTTCAGCGCCAAAGCTTATGGCGTTTATACCAAAATAAATTAGATTTAGCATAAGATATAATATTTGACCACCAAGACTTGAGCCCAAAACTATTCATAACTGATGCCCCAACATATTGAGCACTAAATATTTAATTTCAAGCAACAAGTAACGAAATTCTTACAAAAAAATAAGATGTAGCACTTGAAATAATATACTTCAGCGCCAAAGCTTATGGCGTTTATTCCAAAATAAATTACATTTAGCATCAGAAATAATATTTGACCACCAAGACTTGAGCCAAAATTATTCATAACGGATGCCCAAAACATATTGAGCACCAAATACATATTTAGTTCTAAGCATCAAGTAACGAAATTATTACAAAAAAAATAAGATGTGGCACTTGAAATATTATATTTCAGCGCCAAAGCTTATGGCGTTTATTCCAAAATAAATTAGATTTAGCATCAGAAATAAGATTTGACCACCAAGACTTGAGCCCAAAATTATTCATAACGGATGCCCAAAACATATTGAGCACCAAATATTTAATTCTAAGCATCAAGTAACGAAATTATTACAAAAAAAATAAGATGTGGCACTTGAAATAATATATTTCAGCGCCAAAGCTTATGGCGTTTATACCAAAATAAATTAGATTTAGCACCAGATATAATATTTGACCACCAAGACTTGAGAACTAAATATTTAATTTTGAGCATCAAGTAACGAAATTCTTACAAAAAAATAAGATGTGGCACTTGAAATAATATATTTCTGCGCCAAAGCTTATGGCGTTTATACCAACATAAATTAGATTTAGCATCTGAAATAATATTTGACCACCAAGGCGAGCCCAAAATTATTCATAATTGATGCCCAAAACATATTGAGCACTAAATATTTAATTTTAAGCATCGAGTACCGAAATTCTTACAAAAAAATAAGATGTGGCAATTGAAATGATATATTTTAGCGCCAAAACTTATGGCGTTTATACCAAAATAAATTAGATTTAGCATCAGAAATAATATTTGACCACCAAGACTTGAATCCCAAAATTATTCATAACTAATGCCCAAAACATATAGAGCACTAAATATTTAATTTTGAGCATCAAATAATGAAATTCTTAGAAAAAAATAAGATGTAGCACTTGAAATAATATACTTCAGCGCCAAAGCTTATGGCGTTTATTCCAAAATAAATTACATTTAGCATCAGAAATAATATTTGACCACCAAGACTTGAGCCCAAAATTATTCATAACGGATGCCCAAAACATATTGAGCACCAAATATTTAATTCTAAGCATCAAGTAACGAAATTATTACAAAAAAAATAAGATGTGGCACTTGAAATAATATATTTCAGCGCCAAAGCTTATGGCGTTTATACCAAAATAAATTAGATTTAGCACCAGATATAATATTTGACCACCAAGACTTGAGCACTAAATATTTAATTTTGAGCATGAAGTAACGAAATTCTTACAAAAAAAATAAGATGTGGCACTTGAAATAATATATTTCAGCGCGAAAGCTTATGGCGTTTATACCAAAATAAAATAGATTTAGCACCAGATATAATATTTGACCACCAAGACTTAAGCCCAAAATTATTCATAACGGATGCCCAAAACATATTGAGCACCAAATATTTAATTTTGAGCATCAAGTAACGAAATTCTTACAAAAAAATAAGATGTGGCACTGAAATAATATATTTCAGCGCCAAAGCTTATGGCGTTTATACCAAAATAAATTAGATTTAGGACCAGATATAATATTTGACCACCAAGACTTGAGCCCAAAATTATTCATAACTGATGCCCAAAACATATTGAGCACTAAATATTTAATTTTGAGCATCAAGTAACGAAATTCTTACAAAAAAATAAGATGTGGCACTTGAAATAATATATTTCAGCGCCAAAGCTTATGGCGTTTATACCAAAATAAATTAGATTTAGCATCAGAAATCATATCTGACCACCGAGACTTGAGCCCAAAATTATTCATAACTGATGCCCAAAACATATTGAGCAGTAAATATTTAAATTTTAACATCAAGTAACGAAATTCTTACAAAAAAATAAGATGTGGCAATTGAAATAATATATTTCAGCGCCCAAGCTTATGGCGTTTATACCAAAATAAATTAGATTTATCATCAGAAATAATATTTGACCACCAAGACTTGAGCCCAAAATTATTGATTACTGATGCCCAAAACATATTGAGCACTAAATATTTAATTTTGAGCATCAAGTAATGAAATTCTTACAAAAAAATAAAATGTGGCACTTGAAATATTATATTTCAGCGCCAAATCTTATGGCGTTTATTCCAAAATAAATTAGGTTTAGCATCAGAAATTAAGATTTGACCACCAAGACTTGAGCCCAAAATTATTCATAACTGATGCCCAAAACATATTGAGCACTAAATATTTAAATTTTAACATCAAGTAACGAAATTCTTACAAAAAAATAAGCTGTAGCACTTGAAATAATATATTTCAGCGCCAAAGCTTATGGCGTTTATTCCAAAATAAATTAGATTTAGCATCAGAAATAAGATTTGACCACCAAGACTTGAGCCCAAAATTATTCATAACTGATGCCCAAAACATATTGAGCACTAAATATTTAAATTTTAACATCAAGTAACGAAATTCTTACAAAAAAATAAGCTGTAGCACTTGAAATAATATATTTCAGCGCCCAAGCTTATGGCGTTTATTCCTAAATAAATTAGAATAAGCATCAGAAATAAGATTTGACCACCAAGACTTGAGCCCAAAATTATTCATAACTGATGCCCAAAACATATTGAGCACTAAATATTTAAATTTTAACATCAAGCAACGAAATTCTTTCAAAAAAATAAGATGTGGCAATTGAAATAATATATTTCAGCGCCAAAGCTTATGGCGTTTATACCAAAATAAATTAGATTTATCATCAGAAATAATATTTGACCACCAAGACTTGAGCCCAAAATTATTGATTACTGATGCCCAAAACATATTGAGCACTAAATATTTAATTTTGAGCATCAAGTAATGAAATTCTTACAAAAAAATAAGATGTGGCACTTTAAATAATATATTTCAGCGCCAAAGCTTATGGCGTTTATAACAAAATAAATTAGATTTAGCATCAGAAATCATATCTGGCCACCGAGACTTGAGCCCAAAATGATTCATAACTGATGCCCAAAACATATTGAGCACTAAATATTTAAATTTTAACATCAAGTAACGAAATTCTTACAAAAAAATAAGATGTGGCAATTGAAATAATATATTTCAGCGCCCAAGGTTATGGCGTTTATACCAAAATAAATTAGATTTATCATCAGAAATAATATTTGACCACCAAGACTTGAGCCCAAAATTATTGATTACTGATGCCCAAAACATATTGAGCACTAAATATTTAATTTTGAGCATCAAGTAATGAAATTCTTACAAAAAAATAAGATGTGGCACTTGAAATATTATATTTCAGCGCCAAATCTTATGGCGTTTATTCCAAAATAAATTAGGTTTAGCATCAGAAATAAGATTTGACCACCAAGACTTGAGCCCAAAATTATTCATAACTGATGCCCAAAACATATTGAGCACTAAATATTTAAATTTTAACATCAAGTAACGAAATTCTTACAAAAAAATAAGCTGTAGCACTTGAAATAATATATTTCAGCGCCAAAGCTTATGGCGTTTATTCCAAAATAAATTAGATTTAGCATCAGAAATAAGATTTGACCACCAAGACTTGAGCCCAAAATTATTCATAACTGATGCCCAAAACATATTGAGCACTAAATATTTAAATTTTAACATCAAGTAACGAAATTCTTACAAAAAAATAAGCTGTAGCACTTGAAATAATATATTTCAGCGCCCAAGCTTATGGCGTTTATTCCTAAATAAATTAGATTAAGCATCAGAAATAAGATTTGACCACCAAGACTTGAGCCCAAAATTATTCATAACTGATGCCCAAAATTATTCATAACTGATGCCCAAAACATATTGAGCACTAAATATTTAAATTTTAACATCAAGCAACGAAATTCTTTCAAAAAAATAAGATGTGGCACTTTAAATAATATATTTCAGCGCCAAAGCTTATGGCGTTTATACCAAAATAAATTAGATTTAGCATCAGAAATCATATCTGGCCACCGAGACTTGAGCCCAAAATGATTCATAACTGATGCCCAAAACATATTGAGCACTAAATATTTAAATTTTAACATCAAGTAACGAAATTCTTACAAAAAAATAAGATGTGGCAATTGAAATAATATATTTCAGCGCCCAAGCTTATGGCGTTTATACCAAAATAAATTAGATTTATCATCAGAAATAATATTTGACCACCAAGACTTGAGCCCAAAATTATTGATTACTGATGCCCAAAACATATTGAGCACTAAATATTTAATTTTGAGCATCAAGTAATGAAATTCTTACAAAAAAATAAGATGTGGCACTTGAAATATTATATTTCAGCGCCAAATCTTATGGCGTTTATTCCAAAATAAATTAGGTTTAGCATCAGAAATAAGATTTGACCACCAAGACTTGAGCCCAAAATTATTCATAACTGATGCCCAAAACATATTGAGCACTAAATATTTAAATTTTAACATCAAGTAACGAAATTCTTACAAAAAAATAAGCTGTAGCACTTGAAATAATATATTTCAGCGCCAAAGCTTATGGCGTTTATTCCAAAATAAATTAGATTTAGCATCAGAAATAAGATTTGACCACCAAGACTTGAGCCCAAAATTATTCATAACTGATGCCCAAAACATATTGAGCACTAAATATTTAAATTTTAACATCAAGTAACGAAATTCTTACAAAAAAATAAGCTGTAGCACTTGAAATAATATATTTCAGCGCCCAAGCTTATGGCGTTTATTCCTAAATAAATTAGATTAAGCATCAGAAATAAGATTTGACCACCAAGACTTGAGCCCAAAATTATTCATAACTGATGCCCAAAACATATTGAGCACTAAATATTTAAATTTTAACATCAAGCAACGAAATTCTTACAAAAAAATAAGATGTGGCAATTGAAATAATATATTTCAGCACCCAAGCTTATGGCGTTTATACCAAAATAAATTAGATTTATCATCAGAAATAATATTTGACCACCAAGACTTGAGCCCAAAATTATTGATTACTGATGCCCAAAACATATTGAGCACTAAATATTTAATTTTGAGCACCAAGTAACGAAATTCTTACAAAAAAAATAAGATGTGGCACTTGAAATATTATATTTCAGCGCCAAATCTTATGGCGTTTATTCCAAAATAAATTAGGTTTAGCATCAGAAATAAGATTTGACCACCAAGATTTGAGCCCAAAATTATTCATAACTGATGCCCAAAACATATTGAGCACTAAATATTTAAATTTTAACATCAAGTAACGAAATTCTTACAAAAAAAATAAGCTGTAGCACTTGAAATAATATATTTCAGCGCCAAAGCTTATGGCGTTTATTCCAAAATAAATTAGATTTAGCATCAGAAATCATATCTGACCACCGAGACTTGAGCCCAAAATTATTCATAACTGATGCCCAAAACATATTGAGCACTAAATATTTAAATTTTAACATCAAGCAACGAAATTCTTACAAAAAAATAAGATGTGGCAATTGAAATAATATATTTGAGCGCCCAAGGTTATGGCGTTTATACCAAAATAAATTAGATTTATCATCAGAAATAATATTTGACCACCAAGACTTGAGCCCAAAATTATTGTTTACTGATGCCCAAAACATATTGAGCACTAAATATTTAATTTTGAGCATCAAGTAATGAAATTCTTACAAAAAAATAAGATGTGGCACTTGAAATATTATATTTCAGCGCCAAATCTTATGGCGTTTATTCCAAAATAAATTAGGTTTAGCATCAGAAATAAGATTTGACCACCAAGACTTGAGCCCAAAATTATTCATAACTGATGCCCAAAACATATTGAGCACTAAATATTTAAATTTTAACATCAAGTAACGAAATTCTTACAAAAAAATAAGCTGTAGCACTTGAAATAATATATTTCAGCGCCAAAGCTTATGGCGTTTATTCCAAAATAAATTAGATTTAGCATCAGAAATAAGATTTGACCACCAAGACTTTCATAACTGATGCCCAAAACATATTGAGCACTAAATATTTAAATTTTAACATCAAGCAACGAAATTCTTACAAAAAAATAAGATGTGGCAATTGAAATAATATATTTCAGCGCCCAAGCTTATGGCGTTTATACCAAAATAAATTAGATTTATCATCAGAAATAATATTTGACCACCAAGACTTGAGCCCAAAATTATTGATTACTGATGCCCAAAACATATTGAGCACTAAATATTTAATTTTGAGCATCAGGTAATGAAATTCTTACAAAAAAATAAGATGTGGCACTTGAAATAATATATTTCAGCGCCAAATCTTATGGCGTTGATACCAAAATAAATTAGATTTAGCATCAGAAATAATATTTGACCACCAAGACTTGAGCCCAAAATTATTCATAACCGATGCCCAAAATCTAGAGCTTGAGCGCTAAATATTTAACTTAGAGTATTAAAATAGGTTCATGAAATTTATACCCAAAAATAAGACATGGTACTCCAAATAATATATTTCAGCGCCAAAATATATGGATTTCATACTCAGACAAATTAGATTTAGTATCATAAATAATATTTGAGCACCAAGATTTTGGCCTCAAATTATTCATAATTGATGACCAAACATAGTTTAAGCACTAAATATTTAATTTTGAGCATCAAAATAGGTTCATGAAATTTATATACAAGAAAAATAAGATGCGGCACTTGAACTAACATATTTCAGCGCAAACATTTATGGAGTTTATACCACAATAATTCAGATTTTGCATCAGAAATAATGTTTAAGCACCAACATTTTAGATCCAAATTATTCATAACTGATACCCAAAACATACAGTTTGAGCACTAAATATTATGCGGCACTTGAACTAATATATTTCAGCGCCAACATTTATGGAATTTATACCACAATAAATCAGATTTAGCATCAGAAATAATGTTTGAGCACAAAGATTTGAGATCCAAAGTATTCATAACTGATACCCAAAACATACAGTTTGAGCACTAAATAATTAATTTTGAGCATCAAAATAGGTTCATGAAATTTATATACAAGAAAAATAAGATGCGGCACTTGAACTAATATATTTCAGCACCAACATTTATGGAATTTATAAAACAATAAATTGGATTTAGCATCAGAAATAATATTTCAGCACCAAGATTTTATACCCAAATTATTCATAACTGATACCCAAAACATACTGTTTGAGCAGTAAACATTAAATTTTGAGCATGAAAATAGGTTTATGAAATTTACACCCAAAAAAATAAGATGCGACATTTGAACTAATATATTTTAGCGCCAACATTAATGGAATTTATACCCAAATAATTTACATTTAGCATCAGAAATAATTTTTAAGGAGAATTGTATGATTTATATGGCTGATTGTTGAGGTTAGAAAATTAATTTAATAAACCCATAGGGATTTGCATAGTAAATTATTTATATTCAATTATTTGCTCACCTAATTCTTTTAGATCTAAATTGTAAATATATTTTTTGTAGAGAAAAAAATACTGCATCCATTAATACTGGTGGGTCAATTTTTTATTTTTCGGAACCAAAGAAATGCAAAAAATCAAACTAGCATTTTTACAAAAATCAGTGATGCCATGGAATTATTTAAACAAACCAATGCCAACGCAAGTGCGTGCGAGGCGACAATGTGTTGCTTGCTTGTTTGTCATTGATATTCGACAATTATAATAATTCATTATTAATTGTGTTTTGTTTAATGTCTCTAAGATACCTGGATCTTGTCCATAACAAAAATGGTTTTATGGTGGACGTTCGTCAAGTAAGCTCCTTGTTTATTGTAAAATATCCCTATCGGCAAATTCCAAACAGTACAACCATTAATAGACTGATACACTTAAGTTTAAAACTACAGACACATTATTAAATAATTGTAGGTGCAATAATGAGGTTCAGAAATTACACCAAAATGGGAAAAAGGAAAATACATTCAATGTTTTGACGATAATGACTGGATGATCGCCCCGCACGCACTTGTGCTGGCATTGGCTTGTTTCAATAATTCCATGGCATCACTGATTTTTGTAAAAATGCTAGTTTGATTGTTTGCATTCCTTCGGTTCCAGAAAATAAACAATTGTTAGCAACAGTATGAATGGATGCAGTATTTTTTTCCTTACAAAAAATGTATTTACACCTTAGCTCTAAAATAATTAGGGGAGCAAATAATTGAACATAAAGAATTTACTATGCAAATTCCTATGGTGCGTCGCGCAGGTCAGCACCCGGTATATCTCCAAATATAGAACTGGAAGACTGAAAGAAAACTACACAACCTAAGGGACAGCATGGAATATAGAGTAAAAGTAAAAGAGGGTTAAATTTTACTGGCAGGTGACTTTAACGCCAAAGCGCAAGCCTGGGGATCTCCTCAGGCAGAAGAGGCCAAATCTTTATGGAATGGTTAGCTGAGAATAAACTCATAGTCGTCAACGTGGGAGATCAACCTACCTTTGTCAAAGAAGAAGAACGCTCACACATCGAAATCACTGCAACTATACAAAACGCAGTACGGAAAATTTTAAATTGGCGAATCGCAGAAGAAGTAAACCTAAGTGACCATCAAAATATACAGTTCAAAATACAGTAGGAGACAAAAACCCGGCACACAATACAGAAGAGTAAGAGATGAATAATCAAAATGGATAACTTAAATCTCCTAGCAGAGAACATAAACAGACAAAATGACTAGACAAAGTGCGGTAGGATTAAAACATACAGCACATGAATTTAATGGAATAATGGAAAAGGCATGCAGCGATACCTTCCGGAAGAAAACGGGAAAAAACAAAAAAACACCCAAATTATTGGTAATGTAATGAAAATAATAGAAGAACACAGGAGGAGAAGGAAGCTCATAAAGTAGCATACACCAAATGTAGAAAGGACCTGACAACCGTGATTCTTAAAGCAAAAAAAAAAAGCGCGGACTGAACTAATAAATATGGTAGATAAGGACATCTGGGGTGACGAGTATCGATTAGTTACGAACAAACTGAACTTACGACCGCAGATAAATCTAGCCAGAGAAGAAAAAATTCACAGGCAAACAGGATATCAAAGCAACTGGGCAGGATTATGCCAAATAAAAGAGGCCCAAACAGCGAGAAGAGAAAACTTCTGGCGGCAGTAGTTTATTCCATCGTATTATACGCTGCGCCTATACGGGGCAAGATTGTCAAAAAGAAAAAATGGCGAAATAAACTCGAAGGCATTCAAAGAACAATGATGCTAAGGGTAAGCTGCGCATACAGGACGGTCTCTACAGTGGCACTGCAAGTGATGACGAGAACACTCCCAACCAATCTCATGATCCAAGAATGTATTCGCCGATACAATAAGGATGAAAGAATGAGATCCAAAAAGAACAAAGGGAGGAGATGGTGGATTTATGGCAAGCAAGATGGAGAGAGCTAGAGGGGTAAGCTGGGTGGACTAAGAAATTAATAAAGGATATCCCCAAATGGACAAACAGGAAATATGGTAGTCTGGATTACTTTGTGACCCAATGCCTTACAGGACATGGCTGCTTCCAACCTTATCTGATGAAGATAGGAAAGGAGGAGAGGGCACAATGTTGGTATTGCAGGGAAACAGACGGTAGCGTGCATACAATGTTTGGGTGCCCGAAATGGGAAGGAGGAAGCTTTACTTTAGAGCTCGAAATAGCAGAAACCATTTCCTCGGATAATATGATAAGACCTAATGGTAGAAAACAAAAGGAACTGGGACAAAATCACACACTTTATAAGACGTGCCATGGAGCAAAAAGAACAAGACAAAATAAATTATCAAATACAACCACAAATATAAAGATGAGATGAAATTTCAATGAGACGTATGAGACAACGGATGGAAGAAGGAATATATCAAATGAGGGTTCGCACCTAAAAGTAAAAATGTTTTCGGTACCATAGATGAATTGTAAAGATAAAACCGCCTCAATCTGAAGTAATACATTTGTGGGTCCAGGTTGGAGTCGTTCGCAGGGGTCACTTGTGAGGTTAGCCTTGGCACCTCCTACATCCCAATTTAAAAAAAAAGGCCCAAATATGAAAATAACATTTCTTCAACTACCTATATTTAAAGCCCTACTTTACTCCTGCAAAAGAGGTACTAAAATATACCTTTTTCTCCCAAGAGAGAAAAAGTAAACTTAAACAAATTTCACCTTGGTAAGCATTTTAATTTTGACGTTTTACAAACCTGGATTGTCACATTGACAGCACATTACAAAATCACAGTTATTTCAGAATATGTAACCCGGGAGTACAAAAATTCGCATATACAAGGTGAGCCATAATTAAATGTAAATTTTTTACCAAAGCTTCTTTAGACCAAAACAAAGCAATTAACCTAATACACCTTAGTACCAAAATGCTCCATTAAAAAGATAATGAAAAAAAAATCTATATTTGGAAAGTCAACACTTGAATTTTTAAAATCAAGTAGCCTGATTTTGATAGTCAATTTTAATTTTGAAACAATATCAAGACAGCGGCTGTCAATGTATGAGGAGAAATCTGCACTGACTCTTTTTTGGAGCTGGAAGAACTCAATAATCGCATCAATGCGAATGGTTATCACGACTTTCTTGAACACCAGCTGCATGAATATACTTGAAAACATCCTGTTAAAACATTAGACCATAGATGTTCTTCCAACAAGATGGTGCACTTCCTCACAATGGCCGCCAAGAAGTCCCGACTTCAATCCGCTGGATTTTTTTTTGGGAGTTTTTAAAAATAGCTGATTTACTGTGAGGTAATTAACACAAAGGAACAGTTGCAGCAAAGAATTTGCGAGGCTGCTAATGAAATTCGTGAAAACTATAATATTCAGCAAGTGTTTGCATCGTTAGTAGGACAGTGCCATGCTTTTATGGCAGCTGGAGAAAAGCATTTTGAACATATGCTATAGTTTTCTATTGTTTAGTCATTGTTTTGTTAATTTTATGCTTAATATAATGTATTTTCAAATTAATCAAATAATTAATTTCCAAGTTATAGTCACAAACAGAAATAATTTTTTTATTCTTTTTAAAGAAGCATTTTGGTACTAAAGTGTATTACGTTAATTGCTTTGTTTTGGGTTAAAGACGCTTTGGCTGTATACTGTCGAACTTCTATATCTTCAATTTCAATAAATACAATATCTCGATTATTCAAATTACTGTCACATTCCCAACCTAATTCCTATAGTTTCCCAAATACAAAAACAAATATTTGATATACAGGGTGTTCGGATAATAGGGAACCATACATTGATGATGAGTTCTACGCATTAAAATAAAAAAAACTTCATATGCAGTATTGTCCGAAAATCGTTATTGGCGTAGATACGGACCCTTAAAGTTTAACTTTTTTTTAAAATTTTTTATTTATTTTTTATAACTGAGTAGATAACTACTTTAAACTTGGTGTACGTGCTCTTTATTGAAATGCTCACAAACAAAAAGAAAAATAATCGATAACATGTATTTTGAACTGGCAGTTAACCTAAAACCATATTTTCTTTTTAGTCATAACTTTTATATCTGAAGACATACCTCCGATCTAGGTACGGCATCTTGTAGAGAATAAAAAAATTCAAAATTAATATACTCTTGTTTGGTATGCGTAACATAAACCGTTTGGTTAGAAATTCTATCTAAAGTTTTAAGGCTTTTCTTTTCAGGGTTATTATCTGATTAGCCTTGATAACAAAAATGCAATTTTTGTTTGTTTGTTGTCAAGTTGTTTACCTGCACTTATTATTGTTTTTTTCAGTTATAAAAAATAAATAAAAATTTAAAAAAAAAAGTTAAACTTTAAGGTAATAACGATTTTCGGACAATACTGCATATGAAGTTTTTTTATTTTAATGCGTAGAACTCAACATCAATGTATGGTTCCCTATTATCCGAACACCCTGTATAGGTAGAAATATTCACATACAAGGCCTGCTCAGAATCACAAATGAGATATACGTAATGTAATTTTTTAAGATTTATAAATAATCCATAAAAATATGTATCGTATGTTGTTCTATAATAAAGTATGGCATAAATAATTTAAAATTCTCTAACTCGAACTTTCAATAACCAGAGTTTTTTTTTTCCCCTGACACTTTGAGATAGAGGTTTGACTGTACCTCAGAACGAAAGTGCCATTTAGTCCCACATGTGATTACTAAGAAATAAATGACAACCATCGACATACACCGCTCATTCCTCCTCTTATCCTCTTAGTGACCATTAATTATTTTGTGTTTTCGATTTACTATTTCTTAAAGCTTGCTTAATAATATTGGATGTCAATAATTATTTTCGGATATCGGTTACTGTTTCAGGTACTCATTTGCTAGGTTTTGCACTAAATTTTGTAATGTTTAAAAACTATTTTTGGTGGTCACCAAAGATATTCATGGTAATAGCATTCTGGTGATCGTTTATTATTTTTGGTGCCAATGTAATATTTTGGTGGTCAATAATTAAAATTGCCACAAAAAGTTGGTACTCAAAATATTATTTTGCTCATTTAAATTATTCCCATTTTCTATATGTTAAGAATAAATTGGTCTCAAAACTTTATATTTGTTATATAGGCTTTGTTAATTATGTGCACTATCCTCTCACACTCCAAAATTAAGTACAAAATTTAAGAAAAACAATAAAACTAGAAGTTAAAATGAAAGATAGGTTGCATAGATGGCATATACCAAATTTAAAGTAAATAGGTCTATTTGTTCTTAATATATATGTAATAATATAATCATTTTAGCCCTACCCGCTGTAAGAGAATGTATCTTTAGGTATATCGATATATGTGGCTAAACCAACTCATTTGTGCTTGCAGATATTTCAGCCTTCAGAAATGCCCTCCATATATAATAGTAATTTAAAGTTACAATTTGCAATGATTTGTTTAGAATATTTAACATTTTTGTTTATTTTATAAAAATCCTCAATATTTTACGAATTTTGCTGAATAGTATTTATTTCAGGTATGGCGCTAATACACTGTGACAGAAGCCTACGTTCTTTTTGTGGAAACAATATATGGAAATAAAACAAACCTACAATCTAATAGAGAAATTTACTTTTAGCCTTATACAACTGGCTTTTCCTACTCGTCATATCAGCAGACGCATTTCTAAAAATTTACTTTGAAGACGGTTAGTAAAAACACCTGTACACCTTCACCGTCAATGAGTCACCTGCGACTCGTTATAGGTATTTGAGTACAGGTCAATGAATCATGTACTTTACGTTTTAAACCTAATCGGCAGTTAGCTAAAATCTACAATTATGAAGAGCATTGGATAGAAAACAACAGAATAATAAATATTGTGTAAAACTATACATCACTACAACTCCTGAATGTTCTAATACTGACTTTAGCGGCAGATATTTATATATTTTATATATACAGTGTGTCCCAGGATTGATGTTACAATAGGTGAGATGGTCTAAAAATTTTTGAATTTTATTTTAAGGTTCTGGGATTCGGTCCTGCTTGGTTTGAAAAGAACTTTAAGAATATTTTCAGTTTTTTAAAAACAAGTAGGCCTTGACTAGTGATGGGCATAATCGGATGATTTCAATAATCGGAATGTTCCATTTCGGAATGTTTATAAAATCGG
>CALNHX010004631.1:0-122999 GCA_940337035.1 Agriotes lineatus | reverse complement strand
TTGACGGCACTGTCATTAATATAACCGGTGTAGTAGATAGTTAGTTCACGGGCTATAACCGCAGAAAAAAATCCAACTTGGCGTGTAACTAATAGTCCAAGAGCCAGCAACGGGTTTGCTTACAGTATTTTTAACAAGTCTGTAACTGTTATGGAAGGTCCCTTTGAATATACTGAGAAGGGAACTCGAAGTCTGGCAAGCCTGTGGTGGTGGTTTTGGCCCCCTTGCGTCCTTGAAGGATGGAAAAAAATAATAAGAAAAATGTATCATAACAAGTCTGGCTCTTTGCTATGTTAAAGTAATCATATCTTATGTAAGTAAAAAGATTGACAGACTCTTTCGCCGGTGGTAAGTTTACCCCAGATTCACATAAAGTTGCATAATAAACTTAACCATTTACTGTAAAATATAGAGAGATCCAAAAAACGGATCCTCAGCGGGCTGTGGAAATTCAAACGTGTCAATAATAAGTTGGTGGCACTGTAAGTCTGTCAAATTCGAGGTTACCAGGTTAGGTTTTCTGTCAGTTTTGACACAAACGGACGCAAAATCTAACCTGCTAACCTCGAATTTGACATAGACTTACAGTGTTACCAACATATTATTCCTAGGTTTTGTGTCAGTTTTGACACATTATTTTTTTCCGCCCTTTAAGGGCGCAAGGGGGCTGAAACCACCACCGCAGGCTTGCCAGACTACGAGTTTCCTTCTCAGTATATTGAAAGAGACCTTTCATAACAGTTACAGACTTGTTAAAAATACTGTAAGAAATCCGTTGCTGGCTCTTGGACTATAAATAATGTACGTAAGAGACAAACGGTACATTCCACAACAAAAGCTTTTTTAATGGGTCTCATATGTACAGGGGAGGATGGGTCCCGGCGGGACACCGGGACAAATCACGGTGGACCGCTATGTTAGATGGGCCGGCTAACACGACCCCAGTTTACTAGGCCGGTCCGAAAATTTGAAACCTCATCGCGAAATGCAGTGGCCAGTGCTCTCAAACGCAAACACCGCATCGCATATTGGTGACCAGTGATTTGGCAACGCCTTTCCTATTATTAAATCAGGAGTAGTGAGAGCCATAGAAAAAATATGTAAAAATCTTTACCCAGAACTCCCCTCGTCGACATTGTGACACTAAATAATTTTAAAAATCAAATTAAGTTAGGAGTAAAAATATCTTGACGTTTCTAATAAATTAATAGCTATTTCTGCAACAAATGCTCAAAGTTTATGTTTATGAAAATTATGAAACGAAGCCGAAGGCTGAGTTTTATAACATTCGAGCGCAAAAATACCTTTAGCACTAGTTTGCATACAATATTTTTTCTACGACCTTAAATTTTTTGTTATTAATCCATAAATGTCGATTTAACAAAGGTTTGCATTTATAATTTATGGCATAATAAAGGGATGGCCTTGACGCGCAGGTGAATGTACTCCGGAGCCAGTACTGTCAAAGCCAGTTATCAAAGGTAGTTATAATAGTGCATATCTGACTTGATTCATTACATAACGCTTTAATTATTTAAAAAACACTAGACCTCTAGCGCAAGAAGTAACTAAAATAACTTTAAAACCACACTTCCAGTTTGAAATTGTAGTTTTATAACCTCACTTCACTTTTAGCACATGGACTAAAAGTAAACAGCTGATCTCATTTTAAACACGCTAACATCTAAAACTTCACTTTTAGTGAAAAAAGCTAGCGCTAAAAGGCATACCACTAAAAAGTGGTGGTCGTAGAAAAATACATTTTCATGTTAAAAAAATTAAACCCCTTGGGGTTTAAACCCGCCGCATCTGCAGAGCAATCGTAACCGCACGCTTACATAGAGATCGTATCTGCGCCGATAAAGCCAACTACGCTATCGAGCCTCTTTCAAATAAGTCCAGCGCGCGCTTCTCTTGAACAGAACGGTGTTATTGTTGAAATGTTTTTACTTATTTGTGTCATTATCCTGTATCGGTTGAGTCTTATTTTTGGCAAATGTGCCTGACCTATGTGAAAGTTATTACTTCTTTCTATTTCAAAATTAACCCAAAAATTAAAAAAAAATTAAGGTGCTCACCCTGTATATATTTGTATGAAATTGTTCCGGTTTCATGCAAGGTAGATATACCGGGTGAGTTTTTTAAAGTGTTACAAGGCAATATCTCGAGAAATTTTGGTTGGGCAATAGAGATATGAGGGGACATATTTAAACATATTTTTTTGCATTTTACCCCTCTCTCTGTTTTTAGAGGTGGGGGGTAACTTTGGAATTTTAAATGAGATGATGTGTTTTTGTGAGAAACTATATACGTGTACAAAACATTTTTGGATTTTCTCTTTTGGTTACGGTATTATGATTAACTACATTTTGATTGAATTTCAATAATAAATAAATTTTAGTAATAAGTCAAGTTCACTTATTTCAGAATTATTATTTGTTTCCATGGAAATGAGTTATTTTCACTTAAGTCAGTTGAGAATGTTGACGTTTTAACGATTTTATTCTTTTTTATTTTATAATTTAATAAACCATAATTCCGTAATCGAAAAAAGAAATCCAAAAATGCACACATATGTAGTTTTTCCCGTAGATTCGAATTTTGGAAACAAAAACACATCATCTCATTTAAAATTCCAAAGTTCCTACCCCTCAAAACAGAGGGAGGCGTAAAATTTAAAAAAATATGTTTAAATAAGTCCCCCGCGTCCTTATTACCCCTCCAAAATTTCATAAACATATTTAAAACCGTTCTCGAAATATTGCCTTGTAACACTTTAAAAAACTCACCCGGTATAATATGTATGCAAAATATCGTCTTTCTCCGACAAATAGATTTTAGCTATACTGCCAACAGACAGACAGACAGACATACAGACAGACATACAGACATACAGACAGACAGGCAGAAGGAATTAAGAAAACCTCTTTTTCGTCATCTAAGGACCTTGAAACGTGAAGATCTCAAGAAATATCGGAAGGTGATTTTTTCGTGATTACAAAAATCTACTAACGTAGGAGCTGCCGAGTCAGGGAAATAGGGAAATAAAGTCTACGGCAAACTAGAACGACACCGGTGGGCGGGCTGCATAGTAACTAAAACTAGTCGAACTGTTTATTATGCCCGTTGTAGGGGTGTTCTTTGTTGGTTTGTTCTTTATTAAAGTGTCTGAAACCCTGAAGATGAATGGAATGGCACTGGTAAAAATATGACTGCTGCAACGCCAACAAATCGAAAAAATAAATAAAACTGTGAAAGCTGCAACATGTATCAAGGCGCATTTCAAGCATTGGCAACAGCTTATCAATCAATACCTTCTAACGCTTCCTATATCGCAGATAGCATGAGAACGATCTTTTTCAATATTGAAATACATTAAAAATCGTTTACGTAATTCCATGAATGATGAAAAGCTCAAGTCTTCTTTGCTTATGAACATTGAAAAAAAATGCTACAAAAAATAGATAATGAGTAGCCAGTGAATTACTTTCAAGATCATTAATTTATTAATGGCTTTAGTTAGTGTCTTCATATACAAAGTTTATTTATTTTTTTATTTTTTGGTTGTTGTTCATTTCAGAGAATGTTACCTTTAATTTTAAAGTTTAATTATGTGTTTGTAAGTGTATTTTTTATTTTAAATAAAGCTCGTTGTTTGATTATAGGTAAATATTTAAGAGGTTGGATGAGTGTTGTAAAAGAGTCTATGTGGGCCGTTTCTACAAAAACCGTCCTGGGCCGTTTGAAACTTGCCAATCCGCCCCTGCATATGTATGGAAATGGGTTGCGGCTATCAGGATGACTGTAAAGTGGATTTAAGGCAATACGTTTGTTTACCATCACTTATATAAACTGTACTTAAAACAAAGGTGCTCAGCGTTAAAAATACACATTACCAACAGTGATTTTAAGGATATAGATACAAACATAAGCTTCTCCTATGGTCAGCGTCGGACTGCCAACATTTGGCCTACCAAGCAAAGGATGCATGTGGCCTCCACATGTAAAAATAAGAGGCATGGGGGGGGGGGGCACAGCCTCCTAGCTAAAGGGGAATCCGTGGGGAAAGGCACAAACCCCTGCCGCAAGCGAAATTTTTATGATTGTAGGGAGCTCGAATACCCAAAACGCACCCCTCTCACCAGCAATGGCAGGTGAAAGTACAACGAAATCAATAACTACCATAAAGAAAACGATGGAGGAATGGAAATACATAGTAATTTACGTTACAAGACCGGAATGGAGTGTTTTGCGGGTCGAGCCAAGCAGGGAGACCTGCAAAACACTTTCCGGTCGTGTAACGTGCAATATTTTTTTACGACATCCGAGTTCATACTTTCAAACTTGCAAATTCACTTTCGCAAACTAAAAAAAATATGACATCTATATATTTAAAACGTGAAGGGTTTTCTTTCGACATCTATTTTGAGACTTCCACCGGGCCGATTTCGATAATTCTTTTTTTAAATGAAAGCCGTTACCGTGTAGATGTGCACAAAAGTCCTAAATTGCAAATAAATTGGTAATTTTTAGAGAAAAACTATCATATTGTAGCTCTCAAGTGGTTGCAGCCGGCCATGCAGTAGCAGTAAACCAGGTATATTCTCACAGTCAGCCTGCGGCGTTCTGCCGATAATTGTAATGGGCTACTGTCGCTACTAAATGTTTATTTGAAATCAACGGTCTGCTGATTCGTGAGACAAACGTCAAAATACATGTAAAATGACAGTTAAAGCAAATTGGTATTGCTCAGATGCTATAAGGTGTTTCTTCTGCTCATTATAATTATGTGGATGTGCTTATTTACACACTGCCTCATTGCATTCTCTGTTGCTACAAGCATACGTATATTGTTAAAACGTCTTTCGACGTTGTCCGACACCTGTTTTTCATACTCTTCCATCCTCACAGTTTCTTTCGTGTAAGTTGCATTCAGTCATCGCTTTTGTAATCTATTATTTCAAAATTCTATTCGGACTTCTTCTAGCTCTTCTTTGTGGCACCCTTCCCATTTTCTCTGTGCGCCTAGCATGTGTGATGATAGCTAATAAATCACAAAGACAAACTCTGAATAAAGTAGGAATATATAATATTCGTCACAACCAGTATTTAGCTATGGTCAAGTGTATGTCACGTGCGAATAGTTTTGAAAACTTAAAAATTCTAATTTTACCTGATGGATAGTGCCATACGTTAAACATTGTCTACAAAGAAGTTTTGTAATATGCAAGATATTTTTCAACGGGTCCCATTAGTGGTTTTTTATTTACTGTGGTTTTATCAGCTCGACGATGGTATTTAAATGGCAGTTGCTTTCAAGACAAATACGTGTTATAATAGTGATTTTTAAAAATGCAGTATCAGTACAATAAGGACATATTGTCTTGAATTTACATAAGGGTTCACCTGAGAGGATATTCCAAGGCCGAATAGTTTTCCAAACTTAACTTGAAACTCGGCAACGAAAACCTATGTCAAGACGTGACAGATATCGCCAGCCTCACTAACATAATATATTCCGACATCAAGAACATAACAGCAAAACCTGTGTCCAGGGCCCTGTAACACAAAGCTAACAATTGTAACAAGTGTAAAACTTGTAGGAAATTTTCTTGTAGTTACAAGTCGTGCTTAATTCTGTAACACAAACTTAACTGAGTGACTTGTTATCACGGAGAAAAATCTTACAAGTGTAGTTGGAGTTGGCCAATCCGGTGATTCCGGTGCATCATCCACTGGACCTTCGTCCCCTTAAGTGAGTTGTCCATTGGACGTTCGTCATCGACTTGATTCTCTTGATTGCATAAAGTTGCGCAACATTTAAACAAGGAAACTTCTTTTTAGTATTTCAAATGCGTTTTCTATAATTCGTCTCGTTCGTTTATGAGCTCTATTAAAACCATTTTGAGCTTAATTCAAGAAATCTTCATATGCTGGTGGAATCTGCCACTGCTTTAAAGGATATGCTGAATCCCCTAAAATTATTGCATTGGGAAGAGGTCTGCAACTGTTTTCAACTAATGCGGAGTACCCCGGCATCTTGTGCGCCTCTGGGCCAATTACCACTCACATACTAGAATTTCATATCTGGTCCACAAACAGCCATACAGTTTATTGAGTGTTTTCCATGTTGATCTACGTAAGTCGGTTGATTAACAGTAGGGGTATCTATATTTATGAATGTTCCGTCAATTGCCCCACACACCTCAGGCATGCCTGCCATTTCATGAAATTGCTTAATGTGTCAGCGGGCCATGCTACTATTTCATTAAATTTAATTTGGTTGACAGCATCCACAAAATCTTGAACGCATCTACAGTCATTTTTGAAATCCCATACATATCGCAAATACTATGGTATTGTCCACCATTTCCCAGCCAGTGTAGTGCAACTATTTTCTGCGTAGGGTATAAGCCCATACCAACGGTTGGTATTATTTTCCAGTGTTGGTGAAAGATCTCGAAGAAGATTTGTGAATTGTGTCCTATTCAACTTGAATCTCTATAAATTTCTCATTAGAGAGAAAGTCAAAATCAGTTATTGCTCTAAATCGATATTTTGCTCGGACAGCAACATATTCTCACTAGAATCACTTGCACTTGAACTTGATCAGTGATCACATATTGGGCAATAAGTGCACCAAGAAGGATTTATTGATATTGACACATGAGAAGCTCAAACCCACGGTTTAGGATAGGTAGAATTTTTTCTACAATTGTAGTAAAATCCGTAACACAAACTTACAAGTGTTGGCGTTGAGTTACAGAACAGACCTACAAGTGTAGAATATCAGCCGTAATTACAAGTGCGGCACAGGTTATTACAAGTTCCGTTGTGTTACAGAATCCCAACAAGTTTACAAGTACAAGTCTACAATTGTTACACTTGTACGGCTTGTGTTACAGGCCCCTGGCTTCGAAGAAGGGTGAGTATCACTCTGAAGAATGAATAAAGTAGGAATATATAATATTCGTCACAACCAGTATTTAGCTATGGTCAAGTGTATGTCACGTGCGAATAGTTTTGAAAACTTAAAAATTCAAATTTTACCTGATGGATAGTGCCATACGTTAAACATTGTCTACAAAGAAGTTTTGTAATATGCAAGATATTTTTCAACGGGTCCCATTAGTGGTTTTTTATTTACTGTGGTTTTATCAGCTCGACGATGGTATTTAAATGGCAGTTGCTTTCAAGACAAATACGTGTTATAATAGTGATTTTTAAAAATGCAGTATCAGTACAATAAGGACATATTGTCTTGAATTTACATAAGGGTTCACCTGAGAGGATATTCCAAGGCCGAATAGTTTTCCAAACTTAACTTGAAACTCGGCAACGAAAACCTATGTCAAGACGTGACAGATATCGCCAGCCTCACTAACATAATATATTCCGACATCAAGAACATAACAGCAAAACCTGTGTCCTGGCTTCGAAGAAGGGTGAGTATCACTCTGAAGAATGAAAAGGCACTAAAAATCAACAACACACACCTCGGAGCCTTTCATTCGGAGGAAAAGATTTATCAGTCTATTAATACTGTGGTGGAGGCAGATGACACAGTTTTGGAGAAGAGGAGACAGTCTTCATTCCTCGAATAACCCTTATTCCTTCAGACTATTTTTTCAATTTAGGAGACTGCAATTTCCTGTAAAAACCTGCATTGCCATGATGATCAATAAGGTGCATGGGCAGTCGCTGAATCAGGCTGGGGTCGACTTGAGGGAAGGCTGCTTTTTTCTCCATCAACTTTATCTAGACTGTTTAGGGGTCAGTTCTCCAAACAAGTTAGTGGTGCTCAAACCAGAAGGGAGAACATCCAATGTCGTCTACAAAGAAGTGCTTTTACCCTCTATTCGATGGGATTGACGTCTACTTCACAGATCGTTACATAATAGAATCTGGGGAAGGTAAGAAGTTGTAATTCGCCATATCAGTTCTTTTTAGAAGTAGGGTCAAACCATTTTCAGGGCTTTTTGTAATGCATTCCTCCAAAGGAGCCAAATGTGGTAGACCTGTTTTTCTAAAGATCTACAACGAGGAAACTACTACAGGTAAGAAGCTGAAATTCGACATATTAGTTCGTTTTACCAATCAGATCAAGTAGATGTCAAGGTTTTGCAGAATTCATCCCCGAATGGGGTTAAATGGGACAAATCTGTTTTTCTAAATATCTCTCCAAGGAAACTACTACGAGTACAAGTATAGGAATTTAAAATTGAGCATATTAGAACATTTTTCAAATTGGGTCAAATCAGTTTTAGGGTTTTGGAGAATTCATCCCCGAAGTTAAATGAAACAAAGCTGTTTGTCAAAATAACGCCACGGGAAAACTACTACAGGCAATAAGTTGAAATTCGGCATTTTAGATTGTTTTACTAATCGAAAGTAATTTTTAGAGTTTTTCGAAATGCATCCTCTCAAACTGGTTAAATAGACCAGAAGTGTTCTTCTAAAAAATAGCCACAAAGTAATTATTACAGGCAAAAAATTGAAATTCGGCATAGTAAATCGTTTTAGAAATTAGATCAAATCAATTTCAGGCTTTTCGAAATTAACTCCCGAAAGGATTAAATGGGGTAGATGTGTTTTCTAAAGATTGCCATAATACGGTAACTGCTGCAAGTAGAAAGTTGATTCGGCACAGTAATTTGTTTTACACATCAAGTCAAGCCATCTTCAGAGTTTTTCGAAATGTATCCTCTCAAAGGGATTAAATGAGGTAGATGTGTTTTCCTAAAGATCGTCACGAGATAGATACAGGTAGGAAGTCGAAATTTGGCATATTAGTTTGTTTTACAAATTATATCAAACCATTTTCAGGGTTTTGCAAAATGCATCTCCTCAAAAGGTTGAAATGAGATAGATTTGTTGTTTAAAGATTACCTTAACGAGCGAACTACTACAGATAGAAAGTTGAAATTTTGCATATTAGATCGTCTTACAAATAGACCAAATCATTTCCAGAGATTTTTGGAATTCACCCCCAAAGGATGTTACGGTGTAACTGATCTCTTAGCGGCTGATACTGTGTGAACAAACCTTTAGTGCTTGCACGGATTTTCGCTTTCTATAATCCGATGGGGAGTTAGTTTGCTTTTGATTATTTGTGTGCCCCATGCAGTTTGGAGGAGTTTTGGTTTACAAGCGAATATTTGGACATTTAAGTCCGCGCCGATTGGCGGATTTAGTTGCCGATATTCTTGGGGCGAGTTAAGTTGGAGTTTTGTCCACTCTCGCGTGAATCGCAACAAAATTATATCTCTCTTGCCTGAATATGAAAAGCAATATTTGAGTGTAAATACAATTGTATCACATAATGACAACACTTTATAATTTTCTATGGAATTAATAGATTCGTTAAATTTCAGTGGCATATATCCACATTGCTTAACACTAAAAATATTATCAATAGATATTCTTTTGAAAAGTTTAAATGTATCTACTGGTTTAATAGATGAGATAAGATTAATGGTACGCAATTTATTTATAACTGCTTAGATTTAGTATTAAATGGACAAGCCACAAGCCAGGCAGAAGAGTATTATTACTTTGTATAGATCAATACATTCTAATATTGCACTACCTTTTTTTTGCCTTCGGAAAAGAAAATTTTCAGTGCACCTATCATTTGTGATAACAATTCATAAATCACAAGAACAAACTATGGATAAAGTGGGAACATATCGTATTTGCCACAACCAGTATTTAGCTATGGTCAAGTATATGTAGCAATATCACGTGTGAGTAGTTTTAAAAACTTAAACATTTAAATTTTACCTAATGGATTCTGCCACACGTTGCAAAATATTTTGCAACGGGTCCACTAGTTGTCTTTTATTTGCTGTAGCTCCAATAGGATAAACTTAAAAACCCACCTGAACAACTTTCACTTTTGCTGCTTGAATGTCACATCGAAACAATACTCCTCCTGACGTCTACTGCCTGGATCCCCTTACTAGTCCTGATGACAAATATGTGCCGATCTGTCAAAACCCTGGCTGCTAACAGGAAGGGTCCCGTTCCACCTCAGCAAAGCTACTGTCACCTTCCAGACGTTCCCTCTGCTCCAATGACTCCACGGCAAGTACGCTATCCTAGATGCTCCTTGATTAATATTCTTCTTTTATAGCTCCAACTGTAGCAATATCTGTAGTAAGTAACCAACAGTACTGCCAAGGCTTGAAGTCCCTCTGCTGTCATACGTGGTCATATCCTCACGTCCTCAGTACTCCATCGACATCTCCCGCAATGTGTAACTTTTATTAATGTACCTTCTTATCACTTGTATTAATGAAAATAAACAACTTTATCCAAATCCAATTCTCTTCTTATTGCTTCTACTTGCTTGTATCTAATTAAATAACCTTCTGATAATCTTCAATAACTGCATCTTCATAACTAATAATCTTCTTTTATGTTTCCATTTATATTTCACACGCCAATTTAGTAATAACCCTTTTTTAAATGCATTTTACTACCTTACACATTAAAATTGGGGTAAATTTCTATATTTTTATTGTACTCGAAAATTCGTATCAAAATTACATATTATGTTTTATTAGTTGTTGATTTTCTAATAATGGTAAAAACAACTGTTTAGCTTCTAAGTTACAATTATTTATGCCCTCTAAAAATTAAAATAATTTGAGTTCTACCTACTCATCTTATTATTTCAATAGAAATTATATTTGTCATATGTAATCTGAGCATATATTGATCGTATACCTTTTAAAACCATACTTAAGTGCTATACATATCATCTTAGTTTGCATCAAAATTAAATTCTATTAATGACTTTCAATTAAACAGGCAATTCTTTTATAAATTTTTCTTATTTGTTTATATTGATATACCAAATTTTATATTTAAATTAATCTTCAACATAGACTGCCCTTTATGTATCATAGCAATATATTGCAATGACTTCACGTTTCTGTACCATAAGTATTTAATTCAATTGCCCTGCTCTGCTAGCTGTGAGTATTTATTTCTTATTTAAAAATTAATTTCAAATGATTTCTTTTTTAAAAATAATTATTGCCATGAAAACTCAATCATCAGGGTTAGGTTCTTTTATCTAGTTGTCTTATATTTGACTTGTCATATTTAGAATAAATTTCAATTGTCAAATGACCTTAAATGTCACTTATCTTGAATGAATTCAAAATAATTCTTCTACTTGTAATCAGATACGACCAACGTACACTGTTTTCAATATTATTATGATGTACGACTTTCTCTATCTTTTATAGTAAGTAATAATTCTTTTAATTATTGCAAGTAATAAATATTGTTCATCTACTTCATTTTTATTCTAGACTAAACTACTAACCAACCTTATTGACTCTACTAATTGCACATTCAGCACCACAGATCCCCTTGTACAACTAGTCACCACACGAACACGTCCAACTGCAATTAACTGTCAAACCAATTTACAGCCATTAAATCCTCCAGAAAATATCCAAATATTTGAAGAATC
This sequence comes from Agriotes lineatus, assembly GCA_940337035.1. Classification (NCBI taxonomy): domain Eukaryota; kingdom Metazoa; phylum Arthropoda; class Insecta; order Coleoptera; family Elateridae; genus Agriotes; species Agriotes lineatus. The sequence continues at coordinate 111,511 of CALNHX010004631.1, read as the reverse complement.
CAACCTCCTTTTACCAAGACTGCACCTATCAACTTTTATATTACTCCTTCACAACCCTCTTCTGCCAGTAAACTATCCTTGATGTACTCCAACTAATATTACTTCTTTTCAGGTTTAATTGTCACGATGATCTGTCCTCTGCATGAAAATGAAATATCCAAATACCACCAATCACTCAGAATGATTCCCAGGAAGATACATCAGTCCTTCATCATGGCTCCTACACTTGCAGTAATCCACACCAGTCAAATCCTTTTCACTCCTTCCCATAAACTGTATCAGTTTCAATACAGCAGCTCAATCCAAATCTATTCAAATACTGTAGTTTTCTGGTTATTTCTATCTAATTAACTGTATTGCACAATCTCTTCACCGATTATGTACTTGTATCACTTCAAAATTACTTTCTCATATTTTTTTTACCAAGTAGATTTGTTAAAAGCCCTGTTATTTGTATACCACCAAAATATTTATACAAATAAGGCATAATTTCAAATTTTTATTATATCAAAAAGGAGTTCTCAAAATTCTGTATACATTTTATGAGTTTGTTATTCTTACTCTCAAAACAACTCTCCTAACTACCGTGTTTTCATTATTGATGCGTACTATATTAAAATATACATTTGATACCTACATACTTTGTTATCTTTTAATATTTTAATTTGGTCTGTCGTATCTGATATCAGTAGTAAATAACTTCTATCTTTTAACATCTTACTTTATAAATTAAACTATATGAAATTTATTCTTTCCAAACTCATTTCTTAAAATATAATCTCTATTTAAAATTTAATTCAAATAACCTTTTATATTCTAAACTTTTGCAAAAACTGACTACAATGCTTTACCAAATTCTTTTATCGTATTAATTATCAAACTATATCCACTCTTATGATATCATAACATAATTTCCTCAATTTAAAAAGAAATTTAAAATAAATACTTTTGTTTCTAAATTTGCTTTTTAATATTTAAAAATAACTCTATTCAGAACATTCAATAATAACTTCTAACATTACAATTGCAATAACTTTATAATATTAACAAATTATTTTTAGTTTCCATAGAAACATTTTTTTAAAATTATTGAACAAACAACAACCTTTAAAATAATTCTACGTGCATCCAAACATGAACGAAGAGAACCGTCACGTTTTTTAACTACAACTAAAGGATTGATAAAATTACTCTTTGAAGATTCTATTACTCCATCTTTTACCATTTTTTTAATTTCATTCCTAACTTGTCCTCTTAATGCAAATGGAATAGGGTAAGATTTACTATTAAAACTTTTTGATTCATCAACCTGCAATCTATGAACATATTTTTGTGCTTGTCCTACCTTTTCATTAATAACCTCTTTATTTCTGTGAATTATTTCTAATATTTGGCCTTCAAATTGTTTATTCTTTTCACCTATTTTTAACTCATTCAGCAAAAACCTATTATAAATATTATTATTCTCTACATTATTTATTATATAATTATTAATCACTATACGTTCATTATAATTCATCATGTCTCCAATTTTCTCTAATTGACAACACTTATCTTCTTGGTTGACTCTATTAGTACAAATCCAAGATTTACTTAACCCCTTTAAATGAATACACCTTTGTGCACCATCTATATTAATAACCAATTGCTGAATAATGTCAATTCCCAATACCATATCTACGCTAAGGCCTTTTACTATAAATAATCTTACAACATTTTCCCATTGATTGATAATTATCTTAATGTTTAACATTCGATTCGTGGTTGATATTTTTCTTTTGGTTGATGATAGCAAATCTATTTTATTTACTTTAATTATATGTTTGTATAGGACATCTAAGTTATTTAAAATTATTTCCTCATTTATTAATGATGCCATCGCACTTTATAGTAGAATAATGTCATCTTTCTAGATAGTGGTGCAATGTCCTCATTTATATTTTATTATTAAATATTCATTATTATTTAAATGTACTTTTAATAAATGGTAATTTTCAATTTGATCATTTTCTTCCTCTTCTTATAAAATCTTCCTTATTCTTTATTGTTAAAATACGTGATGTTTTTTATTAACATTTTAAAATTACTATATTACATATTTACAAGTTCCGAGTTTCTTTTTATTATCTCAAAACTCTTTTGAAGTTTTCTTGAATGGTCTTTATAACATCCTTGGCTTCTTTAGCTGCTTGTTTTAATTTTCTTAATTCAGCTTCAAGCCTCGATACTTTCTTTCGTCTCAGTCTTTGTTTTATTTTCTTTGTTTCCTCCTTTAGTCCTCGTTTACCTGTTTCCTTCTTTATCCTCTTCTTATTTTTATTGACATTAACTATATAGCCTCCTGTAATTCTTCGTACTTTATAAAATCTTTCATTTCTTCTTAAATATCTGCTATTCCTGTTCCTCATAATATTACTCAATTTCCTTAAATTTCCATCTTTTATTAAAATGACATTACTTTCATTCTTTATCATTGCTTCCTGCATTTTCATTTTAATTTCTTCTGTCTTTCCCTCTATTAAATCAATTCTTCCATCGATACACTCTTTCTGTGTTCTTATACATTCTTCTATTGTTAATTTCATCCCCTCTAATTTTCCTTCAAGTTCTTCCTTGTTTTTATTTAACTTTTCTCCTTCCTTTTCGTTCAAAATTTCTTCCATTTGTTTAATTTCTTCATGCCTTTCTTGTCGTATTTCATTCTTAACTTCATCTTTATACTTTTCTAATGTTAAACAAATATTATTTATTTGGATTTGCAGTTCTTGTTTATTTTCGATTTGAATCTTATAAAATTCATCCTTCAACTCCTTCATCGCTTCTTCCATCTTTTCTGCATGCTTCTTGCTTTCCTCAGCCTTTTCCTCGATTAACTTTTGTGATCTTCTTTCTCTTTCCTCCGCATCCTGCTGTATCGACGCCTGCAATCTTTTTTCGCTCTCTTCTGCATCCTGCTGAATTGACTGTAGTAATTCTTTCTTCGACCTGTTTTCCCTTTCCTCAGCTGCCTCTGCAGTTCGTGTAATGAGTGCCATTATCTTTTCAATATCTGTAGTTGATATTCCTGTTGGTTCTTGCAATTGTAATCTTACCTGATCTCCCTGTACCCTTTCTTCTTGCTGTACCTCTTCACCTTCTACTCCGGCACCACTCGCTACTACTTCCATCTCTTCTTGTCCTTCACCTTTGTCCTCTTCAGTCTTCTTGCCTTTTCGTGTAATTCTTTTATCAGCCATTTTATTATTTACTTTACAAAATATGTTTACCCTTATTAAATCCTTTTATTAAATTATACGTCTTTGTATTTGTTCAACAATTAACCTTTTATAATAATTAATAATAATTAGATTCAATGACTTTAATTATTGATTGTTCTGTCCTGTTGTATTTTTTATTTATTTCAAAAGAAATCTAATCTGACACAGTTTAAATTCTGTTTATTCTTTTATAATTGCCAATGCACTCAAATTACATAAATATGCTCTTGTAAACTAGCTAACAGTCACAATAAGCCCCATTTTTGAACTACTCTTATTTTAGAAATTTCAATTGCCCCACGTTTTGGGCCGTCATAAAATTATGCAATGACTTCACGTTTCTGTACCATAAGTATTTAATTCAATTGCCCTGCTCTGCTAGCTGTGAGTATTTATTTCTTATTTAAAAATTAATTTTAAATGATTTCTTTTTTAAAAATAGTTATTGCCATGAAAACTCAATCATCAGGGTTAGGTTCTTTTATCTAGTTGTCTTATATTTGACTTGTCATATTTAGAATAAATTTCAATTGTCAAATGACCTTAAATGTCACTTATCTTTGTAGCCTGACGGGCTAGTTTAATTTAAATGCTACAATCACCAGCCTGAAAACTGGTTGCCCAAGGTTAGCTCAAAAAGCCAAGATCCAAATAATAAACTCAGATAGTAACGTGGAATAGAAACACAGAATAACTTCTTACTATTATATAATAATATTTAACTAGATACATTAAATTAAACTGTATTAAAACAACACGAAATAATAGAGTGTAATGACATAAAAATAAAATAACTCTTCTAACGGGGCGTTCGTTCGTCGGCAGTCGAGCAGTGGCACACTATTACGGGACAGCCTGTATGTGCGTCAGTCCTCTCGTCACGTTGGCAACGCGCCGGCCCTGAACAGGTAATATGACAGATTAGTAGGCCGCCAGTGATGGCGGACAACAACAATACATTTGGTCTTGAAATCGTTAAATAAACAAAACTGTGGTCAATGTTAAATTAAATTGTGTGCATACCTAGGGCGTCTGGAACTCTGACAGTGAAATTCCCAACGTTCGAGTGATGGGCGCCGTATTTAATTTGTTTTACTTGCCAGCTGTACTGCCGCGCTAGGTGAGTGGGTTTTGATTAATTAAACGCCGTTTCTTGTTGGCGGAGGCGGCCGCTGAGTTACCCTAGCTCCAGGAGTGCGTGCCTATGGGCGGCGGCTTCTGGATTACTCCGCAGGAACCCCCGGTGTGCGCTCCTCGGCCTCGGAGATGCTGAGCCACTCCGGTCGCAATTAACAGGCCTGATTGGCTCGGTGTCGCCGTCCTGGTGCTAGGAAATTTGTTTCGCGGACGGCGTTGTCACCGGCGCACTCGGCTTGGCCTCCCGAGTGCCCAAGCTTTGGAAGGCGTCGTCGGCGAGTTTGGAAAAACTCTGCTTATATCCAGGTGTCTGACGTCGTCGCCGTCGGACCTGGGGCGGTTCTCTAGGTCGCTAGGTGCTCGGGAAATGACGCTGGAAAGTATAACAACAATCCGAACGTGCAGGGGTTCAAGAGAATAACGTTGGAGAGTAAAGTAACAATCCAAACGTGCAGGAGTTCAAAAGAATAACGTTGGAAAGTAAAATAACAATCCAAACGTGCAGGAATTCGAGGAAATAACGTTGGAAAGTATAGCAACACTCCGAACGTTCAGGGGTTCAGGTAGCTGGTCGGGATACCCTCGAAGAGTCCTGGGGGACACTCCTGAGAGTACAGGCGAGGCGAGAGGAGTGGGAAGATCTAGGAAATTCTAGGAAATTCTGTCTTGTCTGCGCTCCGGATTCTGCTTTTATACCTGGTGCGAGCGTAATCGGAGGTCGTTGGAGCTGGGATTCTAGGTGCGCAGTGGTGTTAGGGCGATCTCTTGCGGTGACGTCACGTCGTCCTCTCGGCGCGGAGCTTCGGTCTCTAACGTGGTGCACGACAAGGGGGAACGCGCTAATTAATTTTTAATTTATAGAATCGCGTTCGAACTGGCCGAAACGTTACATCTTGAATGAATTCAAAATAATTCTTCTACTTGTAATCAGATACGACCAACGTACACTGTTTTCAATATTATTATGATGTACGACTTTCTCTATCTTTTATAGTAAGTAATAATTCTTTTAATTATTGCAAGTAATAAATATTGTTCATCTACTTCATTTTTATTCTAGACTAAACTACTAACCAACCTTATTGACTCTACTAATTGCACATCCAGCACCACAGATCCCCTTGTACAACTAGTCACCACACGAACACGTCCAACTGCAATTAACTGTCAAACCAATTTACAGCCATTAAATCCTCCAGAAGATATCCAAATATTTGAAGAATCCAACCTCCTTTTACCAAGACTGCACCTATCAACTTTTATATTACTCCTTCACAACCCTCTTCGGCCAGTAAACTATCCTTGATGTACTCCAACTAATATTACTTCTTTTCAGGTTTAATTGTCACGATGATCTGTCCTCTGCATGAAAATGAAATATCCAAATACCACTAATCACTCAGAATGATTCCCAGGAAGATACATCAGTCCTTCATCACGGCTCCTACACTTGCAGTAATCCACACCAGTCAAATCCTTTTCACTCCTTCCCATAAACTGTATCAGTTCCAATAAAGCAGCTCAATCCAAATCTATTCAAATACTATAGTTTTCTGGTTATTTCTATCTAATTAACTGTATTGCACAATCTCTTCACCGATTATGTACTTGTATCACTTCAAAATTACTTTCTCATATTTTTTTTTACCACGTAGATTTGTTAAAAGCCCTGTTATTTGTATACCACCAAAATATTTATACAAATAAGGCATAATTTCAAATTTTTTATTATATCAAAAAGGAGTTTTCAAAATTCTGTATACATTTTATGAGTTTGTTATTCTTACTCTCAAAACAACTCTCCTAACTACCGTATTTTCATTATTGATGCTTACTATATTAAAATATACATTTGATACCTACATACTTTGTTATCTTTTAATATTTTAATTTGGTCTGTCGTATCTGATATCAGTAGTAAATAACTTCTATCTTTTAACATCTTACTTTATAAATTAAACTATATGAAATTTATTCTTTCCAAACTCATTTCTTAAAATATAATCTCTATTTAAAATTTAATTCAAATAACCTTTTATATTCTAAACTTTTGCAAAAACTGACTACAATGCTTTACCAAATTCTTTGATCGTATTAATTATCAAACTATATCCACTCTTACGATATCATAACATAATATATATATATATATATATAGGGCTAAATGGTATCTTGTTGAGCCCCTTACATTATTGGGCCGTTGTTCCACCCGGCCTTAAAAATTCAGCCCGGAAGATATAAATCATTTTATATGCGGTTTTTTATCATTACGAGTCAAAGCAACCTCAGAGGGGTAATGTTTTTAGAAGTTTAGTTTTTTTATATATTAATAGGACCATGTGAGTCCGTTGATATGATTAGTTCGTTATTTAGCCCGTTTGTGTATAAATTTATATCTGTTGCACTTTGTGTAGCCCGTCGGTGTTGCCAAATGTATTCCCATGTGTTATTGCATCACGTGGTAAAATACAGATCTTCCACACAGAGTTGAGGAAGCGATCGGGCCGCTCCAAAGCATTAAGTGAGTGGTGTTTTCTTATAAGTAAAGTGGAGTGCGATAAAATTGTTGAAGGCGTGGTAGAAGTATGGTAGCGCTAGCTGCTGAGAATAAAAGGGATAAGTTTCTATGTATTCTATCTTTCTTCGAACTGCAAAATTCCAAATAACTACCATAACTGAGTTCTTCATTTTCTCAGTTAACGCATTTAATTACATAATCCATGTGGCTGACGTAATTAACAATACATTGACCTAAAATATTTATAAATCTGTTAAATGCACCACTTAATGGTTGTTTTGTAATTAATAGTGTTAATTGCGTTACGTATTGCATCAATTGTTCGAAGACGATTATAATACAGAAGTTGCTGCAAATACAAGAACAAGAACAAATCCAAAACGGGAGAATATTAAAATGGCGCCAAAAACGTAGTCTTGTTTATGTAATGAATTTAGTCTTATCGTAAAACCAAACCGCAACTGTAGCATTTTATCAGTGTGCTGTGCAAATCGAAGAAACGGACAATGTTCTACGGGACAAGTGCAATACTTTTAATGAGTTCAACCAAATCCTAATACAATGTATTATGATACAAACATGCATTTCACACCTCAGCAATGTTTACAATGGACTTCGAAGAACCAGAATAGGGGCATTTTGAAGCCAATTAGTTTCAAAAAATAGAACCGCGGTGACCAAACGCAAATTTGTAGCTACAATACCAAATGCTACTTTTGCATTCGAAATGATAGATTTTTTAGCGAACCGAAGACGAGCCTAAAAATTCGTTTGATAATACAAAAGCATTTCATATTTGAGATACATTTTTTTAACTGCAGTAATATTAAGAAAATTATAATTAAACATTATAGAACTGCCAACATGCGTTTATTTGACAGTTTATAAATAATTAATAAACGATTGTCATAGTGATATTGAAACTTTTAATTTACATATTGCAAGAAACTAATTAATTAATTAACTATATAGTATAATAATATTGCGAAAACTAACTGTTTAAGGTAAAATAATACCTTCGTAATATACAGGGTGACGCACATAAAGTGTTATAGAGCAATAGCACTCAAACTATTGATCATATCCAAAAATGTTTCAGACAAAAGTTTCAGTGTTTGAGAAGGCCGTCATACTGGACCACCCTATTTTTTTATCGGTGGAGGCGTTGAAGCTACGTCAAGGTCAACTCCAGATTTTTAAATAGAACTATGCATTTTTTTTTCGATGACAGTATTACCGATTTTAAGACAAATTCAGCTACCTGCAACACAAGGTCATTCTAGTTAGCAAAGTATGAAGATAGTCAAAAAATCGAAAAATATCGGAATAATCACTTTCAAAGGATCCACTAACCTTGGTTTGGTTCTACCTACAGAAGATGCTCGAAGTGATCACCCTCGACTTATAAGCACTTGTTAATTCGCTGATGAAAAGACCGTCTAACTTCAGCTAACATTTGTGGTGTAATTTCGGTACATGCTCGTCGTATTCTGTCTTTCATGTCGTCAGGCGTGGTAGGTGCTACCGCCATTACGCGATCTTTGACAAAACCCCATAAAAAGTAATCTGCTGATGTTAGATCTGGCGATCGAGGTGGCCAAGCTACAGGACCGCCTCGTCCTATCCACTTTTCGCCAAAAATCTCATTCATCACTTGTCTTAAACACAGAGCATAATGGTGTGGTGCACCGTCGTGTTGACTCGTGTTTGTTGCACTGTTGCATTTTTCGATTTTTCGACTATTTTCATACTTTGCGTGACTAGAATGACCTTGTGTTTCAGGTCGCTGAATTTGTCTTCAAATCGGTAATAATGTCATCAAAAAAAAATACATGGTTCCATTTAAAAAAGTGGAGTTGACCTTGACGTAGTTTCAGCGCCTCCGCCGATAAAAAAATAGGGTGGTCCAGTATGACGGCCTTCTCGAACACTAAAACTTTTGTCTGAAACATTTTTGGATGTGAGCAATAGTTTGAGTGCTATTGCTCTGTAACGCTTTATGTGCCTCACCCTGTATATAAATTCTATATGGAAATGTTGTTTTGACAGAGGAATGGAAAGTAAACGTCTAAATAAATATTGAGAATTTAAGAGAGATGATACGGTCAGTACAACCGGGCTTCCTATAAATGCTAGTAAGTGATTTAACATTAGGGTTAGTCTTTTTTGCGATGAAAATGTTTAAAAAGGGTAATGAGTTATTTTGTTGGATTTCAAAAGTGAATTTAATATTGTGATGTGCTGAGTTAAGTCAGATATCACAGCGAGACGTCCTTCTTCTAACCATCTCTCAACAACCATGCTCAGACAGCAGAACCATGTATAGCATCCAGTATGCTGATCTGGTTTCCCAGAAAAAAATCAGGTAATGTGATCATGAATGTTGGGGGTGCTCCAATTGAAAATTACCAGGATATCATCAACATATCCCCCCCAGTAAATAATATTGTGAATGAAGTTAGCTTTATTGAAAATTTTGGTTATTTATACACATCTCTACGGACAGAGGTGAGAGGAGATTAGATTCCATGACTAAATCAAAACAAATGTTGTGACAAAGCTAAATTTAAATAAGTAAGTAAAGTTTCAGTTTGGTATTGGAAGGTATATTGAGAATAAGGTTAGTTACATCAAAACAACTTGAGATTTGCTGATAATGTTATCGTATTTGCCCAGGATAAAGATGAACTGAAAGAAATGTTAGAAGAACTAAACTTGTAAGCAAAGAAAATAGGCCTTGAAATGAATACCAACAAAACCAAAATTATGACAAACCAACAAACAAGTTCAAACACCTTAATTATAGAAGGAAAACATATTGATATAGTGGACGCTTACGTATACTTAGGACAAGCAATAACGCTCAAGAAATATAGTCAAGGTACAGAAATAAAAAGACGAATAAGACTAATCTGGGCAGCCTACGGAAAACTAAATTATATGATGAAAATGAAATTACCAACAAGACTAAAAACAAAATCTATAATGAGTGCATCCTCCCCGCTACCACTTACGTATGTGAGACCTGGGTATTAAATGAAAGGACACTAAACACAATGCAAGTACATCAGAGAGCAATATGAGAGAAAAATATTAGGAATATCACTTAGAGACCATAAGCGATATAACCCAGAGAATATGTTCCCTTAAGTGGCAGTGGGCTGGACATGTTGCTCGACATAGCGATAAGTGGAGCGGCAAAATAACAAGATGGCGACCCTGGGGAGAGAGAAGAAGCGTGGGAAGACCACCGCAACGTTGGTATGACGATCTGAAAAGATACGCAGGGCTGAACTGGTATCAAAGAGCCCAGAACAGGGAAAACTGAAAAGACATGAAAGAGGCCTACATCGAATCGATGGAGAGAGGCTAACTGAAGAAGGTGACATCAAAAAGAGGGTAAAATGTTCAGGTAAATTTAATTATGATAAAGTTTAAGTTAATTCTATAGAACTTTTTTAGCAGACTTAGGTTTACAGTTAGTGACATTCCGGATTAATTTGTTGAGCCAAGGTGTAATGGCAGACACATACCGGGGTGTGGAAAATAGAAACTACGAGTGTAATAGGGATACTTTATTTGTGGAATTTTAATAGGGCATATAATAAATTTAAGGATTGAGGGGTTCAGATTTGGTTGATATTTAAGGATTGGGTTTGTCGAAACGGGGTCTAACAGTCTGTCTAACTGCTGCGGTGAAGCTAGGTAAAGGATCTTTATTAAGAGTTTCAAAATCAGAGGAATTGTTGGAACAATTACCCGAAGCTTGAACTTTCCGTATTTTCAACCCAAATCTTTGCATTTTCCCGATTCACGTAAGTTCGTAGTTCAATGATGTACTCAAATTTCTTTTCTGCACGAACCTTCTTTCAGCGTTGCAGATTCATTTATATTCGTCGAAATTCCATTATAAATACCAGCTTTATTCCTGTTTGGGGTGACGCAATCTATTCCCATATGCTGTTACGGTATTAAAACAACTTTACGACACCCACCCAAGGTGAGCATCGCACCACGGAATCAGTCCTGGGAAACTGGCACACTTGCCCTGAGATTTGCTAGAAACAGGCTAAAGGCCACGGCTGGAACGCTCAGGGAGTCGGGCGTGACTCACACGATACGTTCTGGGCAAGCGTGTTGAGGCATATATATAGGGTACGTCAAAATTATGAGGGCGCCACCAAGCCTGTCTTAACTCGAATAACCGGGCCTGGGCGGTTAAACGGGAGCGAAGTATTGAAGATACTCCGTCGATAAGAATTCTGATGAGCTGCAAGCTCAAATAACAATTTCGTGATCCCAAATACTGGAATGGTAATATTGGGACTCTTTGGGCTGAGACTGCGCAACCACTGGACCTACCTGCACGCTCTGATCTCTCACGTCTCGCCGTACACCAATCTTTACACTGTAAAAGGCGCTATCTGAAACAAAGCATGCACAGGTCGAATAGGAATAATACCTACGTCCCTTAATTAAATATGCGTCTATTGGTCGCTAATTACATCTGGGCAGCAAATCGTGCCGCCAAGCTTATGTTACTGCTTACGTTAAGCACCAGCTGATGGACGCGCTATGCTAGTAAACAACACACTATGGGTGGCCGGCCGCAGTGGGCTCGACACGTTACATATTAGAGTACAGTTTAGAAATACGCACTCCGGAAAAGGGCGCGTTAGTGCGCGATAACAGACGCCGACCTGCAAAGGCAGCGGGACAGCGTGACTGCAATATTTGACCAGGAAGAGGGGCTAACATAGCCTCACTAAAGCATGCGAATTTGGAATAGTTGCCAGCCCCTGCTACGTCGCCCACGCAGTCGTTGGCTGCGGTTAACACCTGGGAAGCAAAGCACAAAGCCCTCGCAAACATAAACAAAGAGCTCGAACAGATTAGGGCGCGCCAGGCTCAGCACGGCGAGGCGTTGATTCCATTTAGGTATTTAATCGGTACAATATAGCGAAGCTCGCGCACATGAAATTACTGAATTAAAAAGCTAGCACAAGCGTAACACCAAGACATAGGCGCAGAGTTCTTTAGCTATCTAGGCGATGAGACGCGAAACTCGCGCACATGAACTTACTAGTAGGCTACCAAAGTAGCGTCTCGAAGCATGGTGGCCTCAAACCGGCATTAAAAGCCGCGACAAGCAAGCAAGGGGCATGCATCCGCCCACACAAAGTTGAGCGCAAAAGCACCAACGCTCGCACAAGTGACAGTTACTATGTTTAAATGGTTGCAATTACAAATACCTTAGTCCGCAGACGGTCCATGAGAGTGGCGTGCAGTCAGTTGGTAGAAGGCGGCAGTCTGTGGCAGCTCAATCGCCAAAACACGGCATTAGGGGTAAACGGGCTGGAATCCGCCAAGATGGCGGCGTTAGGACGCTCTCCTGAGAGCACACTTACGGCGGCAAAGAGGCCTACTTCGTCCTGCCTAGAAAGATCCTCGAAAACAACGAGTTGCAAAGGGAAAGCCCCCTTTCTCACAAACGCAGAACTGGCCCCAAGAAGCCTTTCACACACCTACGCCTTGGCGTAAAAACGTGCCACTCGCACAATCACACGCGACCTCCTTCGATCAACGGCCAGAGCTGAACTCCTCAAGCGAGCCGTGTTATGGCCCTGCAGTGGCGTGAGCCGAACGGCATTGCCACGTGACTCTCGGCAGCCAATGGCGATGCGCTCCACAAAACAAATTAATTCCGGTAACAAAGACAGCCAATGGCGAGGCGCCTCAACGGCGTGATTTCTAGAAGGTTCGGAATTCTTGCGAGCGATACCACCCGGCTGCCAAAGAAGCGGCAAAGGGGTGCTCCAACTGACGAGAAATACTGAGTTTGGGGTCAAATATGTGCAAAATCATTATTATGGAATTAGGCGATGGAGCCAAATAAGTAACTAAAAGGGTTTAGCATACGGGCACGCTGCCCTAAAGCCTAGGTGGCTAATTAAAATACCAAAATGATCTGACACTCCCCTTACTTGAAAGAGAGTTCCCCGAAGTCTCTTAAAATCAACGGGGCATTTTGGCTGCGGCGCCACGAGAACTCAAACGACCGAAAACGCTGATACGATAGCTGTACCCCCAAAGGAATTACGCACACTGGCCACCAGATAGGGTACGACAGGAGGGAAGAGAGAAGAGGAAGAAGAAAGACTGGATACGCCAGTAGAAATACGAAAATTGGGTAGGACCTGGCGGTTCTCTGGTGGCTAGCACTCACTCCCCGGACCACGGAAGACGGGCGACAAAAAAAAAACTAGCTGTCCCAAAGGAGTGGTACTCCGCCAGTGGTCCACAAAACGATTTGTGTCTGGCTCCCTCGGGGAACCAAACGGGCTAAGACTAGGCAGACTGGGGACAGTCTTGCCAATCCGGCTCGACTGCCCCTCCCAAAATAGGAGTGCCACAACAACGGTTAACAAAACCACGTCGATAATCGACCACCAAAACGACAAAAAAAAAGGTAACCGACCAGACCCGAAACGGATGTGGCACGCACTGCGGCGACGGCCACGAAACGCCGACTGGACCTTAACACCGGGTGCATGACGGTCGCCTAACAGTGCGGTTTTGGAAGGTGAAAAAAGAAAGAGAACAAAGGGGTTGGGTAGTTGTCGCCGGGACACGGTAGATAGTAATGATAAGGGGAAAAGAAAGGTAAAAAAATAGAACATAGAGAAGGAGGGTTTGGGGTTCCAAATTGAAACCGTTAAAAATAATTTAAAAAAAAACGCGCGGTTAGCGCTCGTCAAGATCGGGTCAATAGAACGTCTTACTCCCATGCACACTTCCGACCAACCATTCCAAAAGAACATGGGGGGGAGAATTTGTCGGGGGGGGGGGGGTAAGGGATAAGTCCCTCGCAACCTGTCCCACAAGCCACATGAAGAGGGCACGTTGCGCGTCACGGGATCGGCGCATTGTGGGGTTCCCACAACAAGGAAGCTCGCGGAAAGGCAGGTACTACTGAAGATACGGCTCTAAGCCGGCGGTATGGCCGTCAAGGCCTACCAAAAAAAAAAGGGGGGTAAGGAAAATGGGCGCTAGTAGACTAAACGTCCGTGGGATTGGGTTTTAGGTCTTTCGCGTGCCACGTGCCTTTCGGGGCACCGGTCTCGTCGGACAACTCGTAAGTGGCAAGCGAAACTTGCCGATTGATATAAAACGGCCCTACAAATTTCGGAGCCAACTTGGCGTTAAAATATTTCGCCGCATCGGAAAGTACGTAATTTCGTCGCCAGACGGTATCGCCAACGGCAAACTGAGCCGGGCGCCTTCGCAAATCGTATGTCGCCTTGGAGGCTTTGTACGCCACTTCTAGTCGTTTGACTATGTCTTCATATACCGACCTTAACGCGGGAGTCCGTCGTAACAAGTCTTCGCGACCCTCTACTCGTATTTGTTCCGAAACATCTACCTCCTCGGGGTTATTGGCGCGCGTCCCCTCTAACTGTATCTCTCTGCCGAAATTGGCGAAATATGGGGTCATGCCGGTGACTTCGTGTACTGCGGTACGCACTGCGCAAGCGACTTTCGACAAATATTTATCCCACTCCCGGTGGTTGTCTTTCACGTACGACGCTAGCATAGTTTTTAATACTCGATTAACGCGTTCTACGGGGTTGGCCTGCGCATGGTAATGCGCGTTAAAGATAATTCGTGATTTATACGTATCGGTAAGTTGTCGGAATTCTCTACTGCGAAACTGTACGCCGTTGTCAACCAAGACGTACTGAGGTGCTCCAAAGAGCAAGAAAACGTTGTTCTCAATTTTATGAGTCACCGCGGTCGCAGTGGCGGTACGCAACGGGAAGAAAAGGGTAAATTTAGTAAAGTAGTCAGCCACGGATAGAATATACACGTAGCCTTTCTTTGAACGGGGCAACGGCCCTACAATGTCGATAGATATCATTTGCCACGGCTTATCCACTACGGGGTGACGACACATCAAGCCGGCCGGGCGTTTTTACTCGGGTTTCTGCGCTAGGCACGTCGCGCAACGGTTAACGTAACGGGTCACATCCGCCTTAAGTTTAGGCCAGTAATACTGCTGAGCAATACGGCCGTAGGTCTTATAAATGCCTAAATGGCCTGCGGTAGGTTCATCATGGTTTTTGCGAAGAATCTCGGCACGTTGAGGCTTCGGAACCACCTCTTTCCAACTCATGCCTTCGTCCAATTTGGGGTATTTTACGTTAACATGTTTAAACAATTTCCCTCGCGATAGTTTCCACGCCGAATACTTGAACGGTTTTTCCACGACGCGCGTACACATGCGCCTATACCAACGGTCAGTCCGACTGTCACTCGGCGTCCGAACGCCGGCCTCGGGCTCTCCAGAATCGACGACTGAGACTACATCTATTTCGGGTATAGCACGGGATAGCGCATCCGGGACAACGTGGTCTTTTCCCTTCCGGTGTTTGATCGTAAAATCGTATTGTTGGATACGAACAGCCCAACGGGCGAGTCTCCCGGTGGGTTCGTTAAGATTATTTAGCCAGATAAGTGAATGATGGTCAGTAATGACTGTGAAGTGAGTGCCTTCTAAATACGGACGGAACTTCTCTATGGCCCAAAGGACGGCCAAACATTCGCGTTCCGTAACCGAAAAATTACGCTCAGACTTCGTAAGAGTCCGACTAATGTAACAGATGACCTGTTCTTGGGCATCAACGGTCTGAGTCAGCACGGCGCCGATACCAACATTGGAAGCGTCCGTCTGTACGATAAACGGGAGAGAAAAATCGGGACACGACAAAATGGGTGCCGAAACTAGGCAATTTTTGATGGTTGTAAACGCGACTTCGCATGACTCGGTCCACTCAAATTTCTGAAACTTTTTCAATAACGACGTCAGCGGAGCAATAATCGCTGAAAAATTTGGTATGAAACGCCGGTACCACGATGCCATGCCGACTACTAGCCGTATTTCTGAAACGTTTCTAGGTCGCGGCAAGTTAAGAATTGCCGAAACTTTATCGGGGTCGACTAAGAGTCCTTGGGCGTTGACGACATAGCCCAGGTATCGTAATTCCGGTTGGCAAAAATGACATTTATCACGTCCCAGTGTTAAACCAGCGTCGTTTAGTCGCTGCAATACTTCGTCTAGAATCTCGACGTGTTTTTCGAAAGTCGGGGTATAATAATCACGTCATCTAAATAGACAAAGACGTAAGGTTCCAATTCGGGACCCAACACATGGTCGACGAAACGTTGCCAAGTCGCTGGCGCGTTATGGAGCCCAAAGGGCATGCGAGTAAATTGAAACAAACCGCGCCCGGGTACTGTAAAGGCCGTTAGTTCCTTAGATTTCTTTTCCATTCCAATTTGCCAGTACGCGGATTTGATATCAAGCGACGTCATGAACCGGGCATCGCGTAAGCGATCCAAAATCGAAGACACGTAAGGTATCGGGTAGGCGTCCTTCTCGGTGACGCTATTTAATTTACGAAAGTCAACGCAGAAACGATAGGTTCCATCTTTCTTTTTAACTAGTAAAATCGGGCTCGACCAAGCTGAACGAGAACGTTCTACCACGCCTGATTTAAGCATACTGTCCAACTCAGCATCGATATGTGCCTCCATTGCGGGAGAGACCGGATAGTACCTTTGTTTAATCGGTGCCGCCTGAGTAGTGATTTTATGTTGAACGTACTTGGCGCAGCCGAGTTCGGGTTTAGCGATAGTAAAATTTCGGTTCACGAGAGTGTCTAATTGGGTTCGTTGATCCGAGTTCAGGTCGAACATAGACTGCCAATTACCGGTAGGAGTATCAATGGCCGCTAAGCCGGGTTTTGAGAATTCCCACTCCCCTCGAAACACGTCTGGGACTATTCCCACTGACTTCCAAAAGTCTATACCTAGGATTAAGGTGTGCGGAACCTCCGGAACTATTAAAACATCGATAGCTACCACTCTGTTATTTAAACGGATAGGTAAGTGCAGGGTACCTAGACTGGTTACGGTCTGTCCATTCGCCACTGAACAAACGCATCTCAGCTTCTTATTTACGCGCAGGCCTACAGTACGCAACACGTCCCAAACCTTGGCTCCGAAGATTGTTCGATTCGCTCCTGAGTCCAACAAAGCTAACAACTCAAAGCCCATAATTTCAACGGTCACATGCGGTCGACGGTCACCAGATGACCTTTCTAATACGTAATCGAGAATGACTAAAGAATGCGAATTTGGAATAGTTGCCAGCCCCTGCTACGTCGCCCACGCAGTCGTTGGCTGCGGTTAACACCTGGGAAGCAAAGCACAAAGCCCTCGCAAACATAAACAAAGAGCTCGAACAGATTAGGGCGCGCCAGGCTCAGCACGGCGAGGCGTTGATTCCATTTAGGTATTTAATCGGTACAATATAGCGAAGCTCGCGCACATGAAATTACTGAATTAAAAAGCTAGCACAAGCGTAACACCAAGACATAGGCGCAGAGTTCTTTAGCTATCTAGGCGATGAGACGCGAAACTCGCGCACATGAACTTACTAGTAGGCTACCAAAGTAGCGTCTCGAAGCATGGTGGCCTCAAACCGGCATTAAAAGCCGCGACAAGCAAGCAAGAGGCATACATCCGCCCACACAAAGTTGAGCGCAAAAGCACCAACGCTCGCACAAGTGACAGTTACTATGTTTAAATGGTTGCAATTACAAATACCTTAGTCCGCAGACGGTCCATGAGAGTGGCGTGCAGTCAGTTGGTAGAAGGCGGCAGTCTGTGGCAGCTCGATCGCCAAAACACGGCATTAGGGGTAAACGGGCTGGAATCCGCCAAGATGGCGGCGTTAGGACGCTCTCCTGAGAGCACACTTACGGCGGCAAAGAGGCCTACTTCGTCCTGCCTAGAAAGATCCTCGAAAACAACGAGTTGCAAAGGGAAAGCCCCCTTTCTCACAAACGCAGAACTGGCCCCAAGAAGCCCTTCACACACCTACGCCTTGGCGTAAAAACGTGCCACTCGCACAATCACACGCGACCTCCTTCGATCAACGGCCAGAGCTGAACTCCTCAAGCAAGCCGTGTTATGGCCCCTGCAGTGGCGTGAGCCGAACGGCATTGCCACTTGACTCTCGGCAGCCAATGGCGATGCGCTCCACAAAACAAATTAATTCCGGTAACAAAGACAGCCAATGGCGAGGCGCCTCAACGGCGTGATTTCTAGAAGGTTCGGAATTCTTGCGAGCGATACCACCCGGCTGCCAAAGTACCAGCAAAGGGGTGCTCCAACTGACGAGAAATACTGCGTTTGGGGCCAAATATGTGCAAAATCATTATTATGGAATTAGGCGATGGAGCCAAATAAGTAACTAAAAGGGTTTAGCATACGGGCACGCTGCCCTAAAGCCTAGGTGGCTAATTAAAATACCAAAATGACCTGACAATGCTTTATGCCTTATCGTCGCCTTCTCAAAATTTCTTGTTGTTCAGACAGGCTTAAAACTTAAATTATTGAGTTTATTTTAAAAATTTGGAATAAATGTTGTTGCCAAAAAATTTAGGTTATTTTTAATGTTGATTAAATACGAGAAAGATACTTGGCTAATGCAAAAATAAAACAAAGAAGGAACACTAGTGGGAGAGATTCACAAAGAATATGGAGCGGTGTCTATATGGCGCACAGAAAAAGGTTTAGAAAATGCTCATAAACAGGAAAGCTAAAGTAATTGAGACGATAAAGATTAACAAAATTCGAACCGAGGAATGGAACAAGCAGTTCGAACAACTGTACAAAAATCAGCCTGAAGAAAATATAATACTGGTCAGGGAAGAAGAAAATTTAACTATTATTTTATTTATTTATTTATTTATTTAATTCGCACTCAGCCAACAGCCGTTAGGCCAATTATAGGCGTCGCTGTGCAGTTATGAGGACTTCCAACCCCACTAACGACTGTCATGATGTTGTATGACCGCCGGAACCAACTTTTTTCCGTGATAGCCGTACCACGAGGCGCCGAGAGATGCAGCCGTGGAACTCCCATCCAAGTTCTGACCAGAGACAGCGTTGCTTAACTCTGCTGATCGAACGTGGACGCTTGTTCAAGCTACACCACTCGGGACCATATATAACCATATATAACCAAAGAACAAATAACACTAAACAACGGGAAAACGCCAGAGATCAGAAATTACTACTTAAAATATGCAGGAGAAAACCTGATTAAAGAAGTAGAAACACTATACAATCTTCTATTATGTCTGGGAACATACCGCAAGAATGGAAAGTCAGTGTAACAATATCAATAGTTAAGAAGAGAGAGAAAACCGATCCTGATAGCTATCGTGGAATCACCCATAAGCTGTTGTCGAAAATCATTCTAGCAAAACTGCAACAATACATACACTTAAATGAAGAGCAACAGGGATTCAAATCAAACCTGTCGACTACTAACCAATTAGTATAGTACGACAGATAGTCGAAAAGGCGATTGAATATAATGCCCCAGCTTTCTTATGTTTCGTTGATCTTACGAAGGCATTTGATCGCACAAGGATATGTGACGTATTATCATCATTAAGAGACTTTGAAGTAATCAGCAGAATTATTGAGATTATTCACGATATGAATTTTCTAGTAAAAACAAAGATTAAAGTAGAAAATTAATATACAGAAGAGATCAATTTTAACTACGGCATACGACATGGTGATTCCATGAGTTTTGTACTTTTCAGTTCAGTAATGAACAAATTAATCAACAGAGTCATAGATCTACCAGGATACCAAATAGGCCTCCAGAATATAAATAATATTGTGTGTTACGCGGACGATGCAATACTTATGGCAAAGATAGAGGACGATCTACAAAGACTTCTACATCGACTGGTTACAACATCCAAAAAATATAATGGTTGCATCAAAAACAAAATCTATGACAATCACTAAGGATCCTATACGCTCCAAACTAGAGTTAGAGGGATATATGATAGAGTAGGTCATTAATTTTAAATACTTAGAGGTAAAAATTACAAGTAATAGAAACAACTACGAAGAAGTAAAGCGACAATCTTGGAATGGCGCCACAATATCAGGCTTTCTTAGAGACATAACCTAACGTAACAAATATTTATCCGTTGACAGTAAGGTGAAAATCTATAAAACTATAGTTAGGCCAGCATTAGTATATGGTGCCGAAACCAGAGCTGATACAAAAAGAACAAAACAACTATTACGGACTGCAGAGATGAACACGCTTAGGATCATCGTAGGAAAGACTAAAATGGACAGAATACGAAACCAGTCTATTCGAGAACAGTTTAATATCGCCGATGTAGGGAAACTTGTAAAGAGAATGCGCAAAGAATCGAACGATCATGTAGAAAGAACTGACTGCAATAGATTCATAATGATAGCGAAGAACTCGAAACCTCTAGGAAAGAGAGGACCAGGAAGACCGCTAAAACGATGGTCGGAAAGCTGGCTAACATATTCAGCATATTCGCCATAAAATTATCAGAAGTGTGAAAAAACAGGTTGTCAAACCTACAATAATGGGTGAAATTCATCTCTAGTGCGGTACCAGTGTTGTACTTTTTTATGTAAAGTGAGCATTCGTCCCGAATTTTGCGGGACAGTCCCGTATTTGATCAACATGTCCTGCGAAGGCAAACGTTCGGCAAGCCTTCCCGGAATGCATTTTCTCACATAAAATGAAAATACACGTAATCTGTGATACTATTAAGGACTTGTAAAGTATTGCTTGCGTCTTCCAAAAACCAATGATCGCTCGCACGAAGCGACTTTTTCTGGAATAAATTATGGAAAACAGAAAGACTCATCTGTCAGTAGAAACATTAAAATCTGCAACTAACTAAACCTTTTTGTGAAATACAATTTTGAACATACTTGTGAAGATCTCTACGATGTTAAAAAATAATGATGAAGTTCATCGGAAAGTGTATTCGCTAGAGAAGTGGATATTTATACAAAACACGTTGATAGATTGTCTCCCTGTATCGAACTTATAAGTAGGTAGCCAATGCATAATAGTTATTTGCATATAGAGGCCCGAAAATGTATGTTTACGCCCGCAGATGGAGTATTGAAGAACAATAATACTAAGACGGGCGCCATTTTGTAAATATTATAAAACTGGTCTGAAATAATAGGTGCCTCTTCTGCGCACTCAAACTTTTCAAATTATGAGCAACCTGATTTTTATTTGAATTAAAAAATATTCGTTATCTTTGAATACTTATTAAATACATTTTTTATTGGACAGGGTACCTTAGTTGAAAGGTCTGATTGTGTCGAATATTCACCGGTTATAACTTCAGAAAATGTTTATGATCAACAGCTTTAGTATCGAAAATCAAGAATACTAGACCGGGCGTCAGTTTACTAAGAATCGCCAAAATCTTTTGAAGTTATAGGTGCGTATTCTACTTAATGTGATATTTCAAATGAATGTTATATTACCCCTCTATATCTAAAAAAAAATTCAATATGGCGCCGAGCGGCCATCTTGAATTGTTTATTCACCCAAAGTTAGAGGGAGTGAACTTTTTCTCTTCACCGTAAAACCACAGAATAATACCCTAAATCAGAATGGCCTCTCTGTGTCGGCGCTTTTGATGTCAGCATACTCAATTTTTGTGACCTTGAAATGGTCCGCCATGATCCTAGTCCTAGTGGTGTGCAGAGGCGGTAAATTCAAAATTATGCACCTAAATTTTAAACTGAACAGAAATAATCCGTACGTTTAAAGTCCATGCAATTTATATGGAAATGCCCAGTCCACCATGTGCCACCAAAAGATCTTTTCTGTGCACTCATATTAAATTAATATTTTAAAACCATTTGTACAAAAAACATAACCTTCTTATAAGGGGTCATTGACCCCTACAAGTACACGTGTAAAATATGGAAAACAGCTGACAGCACACCACCAGAACTCGCGCATGCGCAACGAAAAAACTAGCTGAATTTTAAGCCGACAGGCCATTCTGTATTATTCTGTGGTAAAACTATGCCCTTCCCCTTCCCGCTTCCGTACGTCCTTTTGCGAACGGCATTGGCACTTGATCTTTATCCAACTAGTAGCCGTGGCGGCAGCCAAAGTTTGAGGGGTGTTGGCGCTGGATTTGATATCAATGAAGGTAGGCCTTAAGTGTTCCTTTTTGCATGTGGTGTTGAACCATATATTCAGTTGTGATCTCTTGAAGTTCGTAGACAAATTTTCAAATATCTTAGAAAATATGTTAAAATGATTAATAATACTGAAACAGTGAAAAGAAACGCGTAGTCATGCACATTCCATCAATTTGAAAACAATGCAAGCGTCGAGAATCATCCTCGAGTTCCAAGGCGCTTGTCGGGCCGAGTAATATGCTTCAACCATTGCGTCACGACCGTCCACGCATTGTATGCCCTTCTGGCTGCGTTATAAAGGGGTTATCCAATTCTGTACATTTGCGATGTTCACCCTATATCTTTTAAAGTCCATTTTCGCTAAAGATAAAACCTGATCTTGTGCAAATTATTACTTTTATATATTCCTCAGTTAAAGCAAAAATAACCAGCATGCTATGGTTCTCACCATATATATATTTAACGAAAAGTATATTCGGCTTCGAGCCAGGTAGAGATATAATCCGCATGCAATATATCGTCTTTTCAACAAATGGTTTTGAACTATACCGTGAACAGACGAACAGATAGACTGACAGACACACAGACGTAACTGAGAAAACCTGTTTTTCGTAATCTAGAGAACCTGAAACGGGAAGATCTGAGGAAATCTTGAAAGGTGATTTATTCACGATTACAACAAGTCCTTCGTATTTTACACGAGGGAAGTAATAATATAAGGTGTACTATTGCAAAATGTCAGTTTGTATCGCCCCTGCCAAATAAATCTGCTAGGGCGGTTCAAAATGTTCTTGAAATGCAGATCTAAATACATTATAAGATCAATAGCGTATTCTGTACCTGTACATCTTTCGTAGTAGTTAAATACATAATAGAGCTTTACCAGGATATTGGTACAACCTGTACATATTCTTATGATACATAAAGTGGTATGGTTAATCATAGCAAAGAAATATTTAAAAGAAATAAAGTTGGTGTGTTGTTGCAATCAAATTTAGAAAAATTTAAAAAGATTTGTTGGCTGATTTAAATTTGGAAATGCAGATTAAATAATTAAAATAAATTGTAATTTTATCTTGAAAAGTTATTACATTTGAGTATTTCATATTGGTGATTGGAAGAAAAGTTAATGTTAGTGTAAGACAAATATACTTGCTCTGCAAAAATATAATTGTAGTATGTATACTTCAGGTTTCACCTTACACCTTAGGGTAAAAGGTTTTCTGATTATATATATACAGGGAATTTATTTTAATAGTTAACATAAGCGTTTCGTTTCTATGCCACCATTTAATCACACAGGTCATTTCCATAGTTACAAATGAGATCAATAGATTAGAGCGTGTATTTTACGAGTTAACATAGGAATTATTACTTGTCAAAAAGACAATTAAAACTTTTCCTAATGTATACCACTGAAGAAAAGATACAACACACAAGTTGTTCCTACGTATCTCCTTTTTAGTTGCATACCTACATTCCGGTAACAAAATTAAAGTTTCTTATTAGCAAGTACCTAATTCAAATTCGTATGTTAACTTGTAAAATAAACGCTCTAATCTATTGATTTCATTGGTAACTATGGAAGTGACCTGTATGGTTAAATGCTGGCACAGAAACGAAACTGCTATGTTAACCATTAAAATAAAAGCACTGTATATATATGTATACTTCAGATTAGGTAATTTAAGAAGTGGGCAGTAATAATCGTATCTAGATAAAAAAAATTGTTTAAAAATAGAATGGAATAACAAAATTAGATGATGAATAGATGTATTTTTGAAAAATCCAGTTAAAATTAATAAAAACTTTAATATTGTAAATATTGGCCTGATACAAATAAAAAGGTATTTAACAAGTTTATAAACGAATATAAGTGAGAAGATGAAATAGCATTGACGTGAGTAAACAATCAGTGAAGAGATTGTGGTATACAATTTAATTAAATACAAAGAAGAAGGAAACGACAACGTTTGGATAGATTTGGATTTATTGAGGCGTTGCATGGTGTAGTTGGCAGTCGTTGTTGGAGTTGGGAATTCTACTAAGGACTTGAATTGGTTTGCTGAGGTGTGCTGGCGTGGTTTGGATGCTGCAGTAAAGGAGCTGTGGACAAAGCTAACCTCCTTTGGGAATTATCTGCTAGTTGAATATTACCAGAGGGCTGAGTTATACAGCTGCATACTAGAAGTACCAGGAGTGAGGTTGGACCTGCAGAAGCCGGGAGTTTTGATTTTTGGGAAGTTCTCTAGTTGTTTGAGTGTAAATTAAGGATAAACTGACATATGACCATAGCTGAGAATCATCTGGATCGTTGTTGTTTGATGTGAGTAGCTGAAAAAGTGTAAGGAAGTCAGGTTTGTGGTAGTTATATTTAATAAATAATAAATCAACAATTAATTGAGCTAAATAACTTAATAACAAAACTTACTTTGGTGGAATATTCGTTGAATTGTAAAAGGGAAAGTATATTTGTCAATGTTGATAGTCTTGTACTGTATACTGGTTAAAAGTCAAACTGACATTTAATAGCAATCATTGAACTGACAATTCATATACAAATGTTGAATACTTATAAATAGGTAACTTGATCAATGAACCCTGCCCTAACGAGAGTCTTAAATGCAATACATAATTTTGAAATAGTACAAAAGATGTTTGATTGTCATATCACATTAATGGGAACTATTGCATATTAAAAAGTAATACAACTGTAGTGCTTATACATTCCAATATACACAATTTATAAAAGAAACATACAAATTGAGCGAGCATATCTGAGCTACCGTTGTAAATATTTTTTTTATGTAAAAGCTCTATATAATACAGATCTGTGACGTTTGAGTTGATATAGCCCATTGGCTTATAGTGGTAAGATGCCTAAAATTGTCAGAAAATAATTTATAAAATACAGAAATATAAATATGTTGGAAGAATGGCTTCGACAGCCAACTCTATCATTACCATTGTAAAGCGTAACTGCTTCAGCGGTTTCTGACATTAATCTAAACTCTGATATGTCATATTCGAGTAAATTTGACATATTTTGGACTAACTACAAAAAATAGTGTATAGTTTTTCATACTATCTTTCTCTTGATTTTGTTATGTATCAATTAAGGTCATGTATTAAATTAATTAATAAATGATGTTATTAAAGTGTAGATCATAGGGTACCTACAAGTAGAATACACCGCTTATGTTTTTTTGTCAAATTTGACAATGTTTTTGTAAAGCTTAAAATTGTAAGATTGTGCGATGTCTAGTCAAAGAACTTATTCTAATCTGAGAATAAATTCGTCCCATAAAAAACGTGACAAGATTCAAAGATGAAAAAATATTGTACTTATGTATATAAAGACATGACGCCATGATTATGACATTCATAAGGGCAGCTCTGATCAACATTTTTTGTCGTCATATTAGTAATCTAGTTACAGCTGATATTTGAAACTTGGGTTGCATATCGTACTGACTTTATTAGGTGAAAGTATAGATACTGTGGAAAAGTGCATTATCCTAGACTGAATATACACCACCATTTTAATTTAGCATTCTTATCAAAAGCGAAGTAGCCTACGAAAACAAAATCAGCTCCAAAAACTCACATTAAACAACATTGCAGTGTAGCTATTACTGTGGATACATGTGAACAAATGATTGAATCATAACATAATTGCTTTGTAACATTTGAAAAGCGAAAGAGAAACAAATGGCAATTTATATCAAATTGCACGATAATTAAAGCTTTTTTACAATTAGATACTCGAAATATGTATAACCTTCAAATATTTTTAAATATCAGTAATATTAATACAGAAAAATCTACAGTTTTTATAGAAAATTATACTTAAAAACTATCCTCGAGAAATAAAGAAAATAAAGGAATTCTTTTCATAATTTAATTATTTACTAACAATACAAATAACATTGTACTAAAAACTTTATATTTGTATTAAAACAAATAATTTGAAAAATGGAAATAGCTCTTCTGTAGTTTCCTATCCAAACTGAAGGAGTCCGTAACTCAAGATGTAGAAACCAACAAACTTAACAGCCGGCTAAGTATTAATTTCTAAACAAACTCATAAATCTTTGCTGCTATGTCGCTTTTATAATTGACTTCCAAGAAGAACTACAGGTGTGAAAAAAGGAAAAACTTTAACTGCTTTTTAAGCAAATCGTCAAACTACTTCCACAAACACAGACTCTAAGCAGTTAGAGCTGGTTTGTCTGCTAGACATTTCCATCATTTATGAGTCTCGACGATGCTATGTTAGGATAATCTTGGACGTATAAAAATTCATTTAGTCTACATTTAGCAAAGTCTTTTTATACAATTTATAAAGTTTAAATAATTTAAACGCAATTCCAGCACATTGTTATTGGAAGGGAATATCCTGCTCATTACCGGGATCAGAGAACAATGTCACGTGGTTATTTAAATCTTGCCTGTCTTTACTTATTCAATTGGCAAGCAAACACTACTAACCAATACTTAAGCTGATCTAGGCGTTACACTCAGTATGCTATAAAATATTGTAAATATTGCTTAAAGTTTCTAATACTAAAGTCAACACACATATAACGACCATTTTTATCTAAATAAAACCGCTAATAAGGCAATACCGCACATATTCAAATGCTTAACATGTGAATGACAACCGTTAATTAGCACTACAGTGCCTACTTGAAAATGCAGACATAGTTAAATATGCAGAAAAGCAATAAAAATATTCTAAAATCTATTATCATGTATTTCCAGGGCTCCTTAAAAATATATAATTAAACAATTTCAATACAATATATGATATATTAAACACATAAATTGTTCGACTTCTGTCAATTATCAAAAACAGCATAAACGTTTACTTATAACGTCTGGACGTCTGCGTCTATTCTTCCTTCTAGTTTAACACCTTTGGTAGCTACATATGCGCTGAAAAATTCAAGGTATGTGACATGCTGGTGTCAACTGCACACACAAACAAGGTATACGCGTATACTAAATTTTCTATTTTTCGACAGCGGCAACCGCTTATAATAAGTTATTTAAACACATTTAAAGTATGCCCTTTGTGTCTAATTATCACCGGCAATGGAAATTCAAGTAACACAAACAGTATAACGCATAATTGTATCTAGTTGACATTCATATTTTGTGCAAACAATAAATGTGGTATAATAAAACAATTCAGAAGTCGATAATTCGCCAAAATCTGTTGGACGGGAACAAAAATAATAAAAAATAAGAACCTCGGAACGTAATATGGCTATACCCCAGATTACTGAATAGATTAATATTTTTATCTACTACAGTGGGGTAAGTAACTCATTACGTCACTCATTTGACACTATTTCAGTTAGGTAATAAAGCTCATTACACCACTCAGTTATGTAATGGTTTCATTACGCAACTGAGTTGTGTAATGACTTCATTACGTAACTGAAATAGTGTCAAATGAATGACATAATGACATTTGCCTACTAAACTATTTTTGAAAATGACAGATCTGACATTTCTCTTAATGCACTTTTCTCAATTTTAGGCAGTCGTAGATAAAATTTTGTACAATACATGTGTGATAATGCATCATTAATATACTTGTGTGCTTACACACACGTATATTAATGATGCTGTTATCCCACTTGTATAGTAAATAACTATTACAACTTACGCAGATGGAAGCATGGGAGGATATAAGCAATAACCAAACATGAACTGCGTTTTCCGTTTTAAGATTCAGCCTTGATTACCGAAAGCATGTTTCCGAAATTTTAATTTTTAAACAATTCGATAAAAAAAATCTCTAAGTTTTTGCATATATTATTCTTATACAGGAAATTATTTTTCCGCAGTTCTCGAATTACACTTCTCAAAACAATTTAAGGATATTTCATAACGATAATATTTAAAAACCTGCAGTTTAAGATATCATCTGCAATTATTTCTATAATTCAAGTGTTTTAAAATATTCTTTATTACCTTGAAGTCTGTTTTAATGCTAAGTAAAGTGAAAAAAACATTAAATACCATTTTTCAACATCAGATTCTTAAGTTGTCATTATTTAACATTTTCGGTATTTGATGTTTCATTATTTAAAAATGTAAACTAAAACATCTGTAAAGGACTTTACTCAAAACTTCCCTCGTCGACATTGTGACACTAAATAATTTAAAAATCAAATTAAGTTAGGAGTAAAAATATCTTCACGTTTCTAATAAATTAAATACATTTTCAAATTTTAAAAAAATGTATCCCGCTGGGATTTGAACCCGCCACATCTGGAGCTCGGCAGATTGCTTGATCGTAACCGCATATTCGCAGCGGATCTAACTGCAGCGAAATTCCGACTGCGCTACCGGGTCTTTTCCAGATACGTCCGGAGCGCCTCTGTTAAACGTCACGGTGTTATGGTTGAAACGTTTTTAATCTTTTGTGACATTATCCTTTATCGGTTCAGTTTTATTTTCGGCAAATGTAAAGCCTAACCTATTTGAAAGTTACTACTTACTTTTATTTCAAAATTAACACAAAAATAAACAACATTTTATTTTTTTAAGGTGCTCACCCTGCATATATTTGTATAAAAATATACCGGTTTCATGCTAGGTAGATATATAATATGTATGCAAAATATCGTCTTCCTCCGACAAATAGTTTTTGAGCTATACGGCCAACAGACCGACAGACAGACAGACAGACGGAATTGAGAAAACCTCTTTTTCGTCATCTAGGGACCTTGAAACGTAAAGATCTGAAAAAATCTCGGAAGGTAATTTTTTCGTGATTACAATACTTCCTTCGACTTTCAGACGAGGGACGTAAAAATCAGTTAAAATTAAAAAGTTGCTATTAAGAAAATCTTATAAAGTAAAAAACTCAAATTAAAACAATACCATGTTCTCTGAATGATGTCATTTTTGACAGTAGTCTATTATGAAGTGTTGTATCGAAGTTTTTCTACTGTCTCGGTTGTTTACCACAGGACGTTTCGAGAGTTTTTGGTCTACTCCCGTCCTCACGTGAATTAACTGGTTAATACTGAGAAGGACTGATTTTTGTACGTATTTTTTATGTACACTCGGTGCCTACCCCGGGGTTTGAACCCGGAACCACTGATAGCTGTGATTACGAGTCTGTCACTCTTACCACTAGGCCACCAGCGGGGCCATATATTTTAGTTATAAACTTATATATATGTTACCTTCCGAGATTTCTTGAGGTCTTCACGTTTCAAAGTTCCTAGATGGCGAAAAACAGGTTTTCTCAATTCCGTCTGTCTGTCTCTCTGTCTGTCTGTCTGAATGCAGTATATTTGTTAAATGAAGACGATATTTTGCATGCAAATTATGTCTACCTGTCATGAAACCGAGAAAATTTAGGTCAAATATACTATACAAGTTGAGCACCTTAAAAGAATGATTTTTTCTTTATTTTGCGTTAACTGAGAAATAGATAAAAGTAATAATTTGCACATATGTTAGGTTTTACACTTGACAAAAGTGTTGTAAAAAATCAAATGGGCAAGAATACGCTGTTGAATGATATGAAGCAGAGCTCCGTGGCAGGATGCGATCCACGGGTGCGCGGTCAGCTACCTGCTTCATTCCCGTTTATATGCATTTCGTAGCGCTGAGATCCCGCTGAGTTCGAAACCCGTCTGAAATACTTTTTTATTTACAAATTGATATAATTTTCATTACCAAGTGTTTTCTTTTGTTGTTTCGGTAGCATTAGGAACGTTAAGTTATTTTTATCTCTAGTTGCCTTTGATTGTTCAAAGTATTTACTGTCACAACTTCCACTTGCTAAGGAAGTTCTGAGGAAAGCCCTTTACAGATTTTTCACTTGTGAGCTTTATAGCACTCACTCATGCTCTAAATGTCTCAAAATTCACCTCGAGCCACACATTGTATAAAATACTATTTTGCCCTATCTATATGTAAAGCCTGACTTTACACATTAAAAAAAATCTGGTGTAATACACGCACACAACTCCCTTTTACAGTGATCTTTAATTATTTAAAAAAATTATTTTTTATTTTTAAGCATTTGTCAAAAATTTTCAAAAATTACAAATTCTACAAAAACGGTACAAAGAGAGAGCTTCAGGTAAAGCGACAAATGTTCTCTTGAATTTTAAGCTGGATTCAAAAATGTTATAATATACCGAGTGTTTTATTTAAAATAGAAGTTAATAGAAAAATAGAAAAAAAACAAAAGAAAACCATTGTAAAAGTATTCAACTGAAAAATCCCCTATCTCACAGCAATACACATTAAAAATGTGAAGTTTGAAAAAATCGTTAGAGCCGTTTTTGAAAAATTGAAAAAACTGAAAAATCACAGAAGTAAACACCTACTTCCGGTTATGCTATTTTCTTCAAAAGCATCTACATAGTACACAAAACTTATATATGAAGTTTCAACGCCATACCTCTTTTCATTTTTGAGATATTCCGCTCGGAGGCAGACAGACACACAGACACATACACAGACAGACAAATGAAAAATATATGTTTTTTGAGTTCAGGGGACTCTAAAACGTGAAGATCTGTTGAAAGCTCAATTTCGAATTTTTGTGTTGAATCCAATACTTCCTTTATCGTAAAAAGAAGTAAAAATGAATTAAAATGTACTCCCCTCGTCCCCCAAGGGCGAGAAAGTCAGTAACTGTATGTATTATCAGCAACCTCCTTTTACCTAAGGTTCCTTGATGTCAATTTGATGTATTTGTCCTCAAATACTTCAAATTCAAAGCTCCGTACTTTCACCTAACGGTGTAGTAAATGCTGATATTTTGAACGCTTTAGCGTCTGTACTACATATAATTATTGCCTCTTCGATTATTGAACACAGATCAACAACAGTTCAGCATCCTTCTAATTAAATTATCAATGGCACTCTGAGGAATGTTTACCACCTGGTTTTGAAGTTTCGTAAAAAAACTGATCTCGCGTGTCAAGATCACGATGATGCATAATGTTTCTTTTGAGTCTATACCGGAAGTGCACGATATGATTAAGATCAGAAAATTGAGAGGTAACGCAGCAACGTCTTCTTCATGAAACAACATAAAGCACATGGGGAGCTATGTTATACTGAATATGAGTTGTAAGTTTGTAGTGGTGAGACCAGCGTATTGACTAATAACACCACCAACTGGATGTCTCAAATCATCTACAAGCTCATTGATCAAAACGAGATACAATACAGCTAATTGCCACATTTCCGTTCGACTGCTTTGAGAGTTTTTTTAGTATCTGCATTTATAATCCATGACTCGCAGCCAAAGCATAAAACTGACTCGACCATTACTTGATATAATTCGCATTACCAAGTGTTTCCTTTTATTGTTTCAATATTGTTAGGAACGTTAAAAATATTTACCCCTAATTATCTTTGATAATAATTTTGAAGCCACATGTAATTTAGATATCAATTTTTAAATTTCCTAAAAACGTTTTACAAGATAAAATTTTATTCCAATCGTTAAACAACCAGTAGTAAATGTAAAACTCTAAAACTTTTAACTAAGATTTAGGAAACTACCTGTAATTGTCAACTACCGCCAAGCCCACTAACTAAGTTTTAAAACGTTATTTGCATAAGATTATATGAAGTTTTCTGTTTTACAGCTCCAAAGTCGGCAAACCGGCGATCTCGCAAACCTGGGCTGGACCGGAAACCCCGCCAAGCCTACAGCGCCAAGCAACTTGAACGGCTAGAAAGCGAATTCAAGATTGACAAATATTTAAGCGTTAGCAAGCGCATGGAACTCTCCAAAGCCCTCAGTCTAACGGAGGTTCAAATAAAAACCTGGTTTCAGAACAGAAGGACGAAATGGAAAAAACAACTAACGACGAGGCTGAAAATGGCTCAACGTCAAGGACTCTTTCCACCGCACTATTTTGCTCCTGCAGCTCAGCATTACTCCCCTTTATTCTCTCCCTATTATTCGCCTGTAGGATGCATCTTCGGCGTCCCCATGCTAGATGATGCTACCGTAGCCATTTCGGGGGCGAATTCGCCCACCCGCCGACCTGTACCTCTCTCCAGCAGCGAGTAAAAACGTGATCTAATTTTGTCATTTATTTTGAATTGCTGCATGTGCACATCCACAACGCCCAACAATATAAGAAGTCAGTTTAGTAATATTAAACGATTTTGTAGCTGGTACTAAAAATATCATCTGCGACGCTTTTTTGTGACATTTCAATTTATGATGTTTGGATGGGTATTTTGCCGCACTCAAAAATTAAAATATTAATCAAATTCACGTTCCATTATTAGCCGAAAAAATAATAAACTTCTTCCTTTATTTTGTTGACACATTTTAAATTAATCAAAGTCTAAAGAGTGGTGTGAACACTTTTCATTAAAATAGCATACACGTATTACTCTCCACTACACCATGTATTTTACCAAAACAATTTTGGAATGGTGATGAGTTATCTTTTATCCCTATACCTACGGTTATAAAATGTTCATCAAAAATTTAGGATCATGTTTGTAATTACATAAACCATTTGTTTGGTTAAAGTAAATATTTGGTGATCAAGACTCAAAAATTCCGCAACTTCTCGCTACAATAGTCTCACGAATAAAAAGGGGATATACTAACATTTTAGTTCCAACTATCATACAAAAATGGAGACAGGTATTATAAATTTTTACAACAGATCCCAAGTTGTTTGCTCTAATAACAAAATGTTTCAAAAAGAAAATTTAATTGTCAGTCTAAGCATTCTCAACACTGCAAGAAGATAAACAATAAGGCATAACAATAATATACCATTCTTGCAGTAATATGCATTCTAGACATATTTGATAAGATTAGATGAATTGGAAATATGTTTAATATTATGACGGTATATATGAATACCTTGTGATCGATGCTTACTGAAACGAAACCACCCATTAACATCCAAACAATTGTATGTAGCGTATCCCTGTGAATATGACAAACATTATATTGGTGAAACATCGAGGCTTGTAAATAGTGCTAAAACCAAAAACAGATTTCCAGA
The DNA here is from genome assembly GCA_940337035.1 of Agriotes lineatus. Lineage (NCBI taxonomy): Eukaryota > Metazoa > Arthropoda > Insecta > Coleoptera > Elateridae > Agriotes > Agriotes lineatus. The sequence continues at coordinate 78,467 of CALNHX010004631.1, read as the reverse complement.
TAAAAATATGTTAAATAATAAGATACATTTGGAATAACAATAACAAAATAATTGGAAAAGACCCAAACATTTTATCTTGACAATTGATTACAGCCACACTAAAATTTAAATCTGTACTATATTTATTTAATTGTTTGTGTTATAAAGAAATAATTATATTTTCCCCAAGCGTTAAATTTATTAACATTTTTACAGTGTGGCCAACCACTCTACCAAACACTAAGAATTGTAACTAAAGACGTATCATTCATCAAACTTAGGTTAGATACATTATAAATAAAATTATATGTTAAGTTAAATTATTTATGACTAGTATTTAAGAATTCATCTGTTTTAAATCTTATGAGCCCTGGACTGCTTAGAATTTACGAGTGTAAATATAAAAACCTATTAACTTGTTGTTATTTTCTATCTGGTAGAATTATGTACTGATTACGCAATATTGTATGTAAAAAGGAAAGTGTATATTTATCACCAGCCATAACAATTACTACAAATTTATCTGCAGCGAAATACTAAAGTGTGATTCAATGTCGATGCTCATCATTGGGATTTCGAAAATGTAAGAAATACAGTGTCGGTTAAATTGGGGTAAAGTTGCAAATTCTAATGGTGAATAATGTTAAAAATAATTAGTTACATAAAAAAATTAGATTTTCGTATTTTTTCGTTATATGTTGATTGTTATGTTACTATGACAATGTTAGGAAGAGCTCATTTTCCTCTTTGTATTTATATAAAGCATGGGCACTTATTTTTATACATAATCGAGAGATCTGAAAGAGATAGTTTTCTATAGTAGTAGATCTTATAATCAAAAAACAAATGACAGCGAGTTTTTAAAGAAATGACTGCAATAATCTGTACTTCAGAAATGCCTAACCAGTACTCATGTTTGTGACAAATTGCTTGACCTACGTTTGTTCTTTCGATAATTTCATACAAAACGTTAAAAAATGCATCAATGCTGGCATCGATGTTTTACAAGAAGCATATTAACTTAGTTCTATGCGGTTTTTCATAATACATACATTCCTCTAATTGTTTTTTAAATAAAATAATTAATTCTTATAACTATTATTGTAATTTAGAGCCTACAGTGTCAATTTCCTAGTGATTCAAATAAAATATGCTGACGAAACTTTTAAGCTACTTACGAATAATAATTAATGCAGGTGTGATTAGCACCAAACATTTATTTTCTAATTAAACAATCACAGCATTTTATAAAAAAATATGTTCTGGCAATCTCTTATTCTAACAAAAGGTGATTTATAATTCTGGTCATTAAATTAAATGGGTGTATACTGACCTTACTTGAAGTACATTGAATAAACCTTAATCGCTTAATGAAAACAAAAATAGAATAGGTCTGGTGCAGACTTTTGAGAACCACTTGCTAAATTACTGAAAGTCTTAAGGCACTAAATGTGATTGAAATATACAAACAAGAGTTTTTTGCTGTTGTTAGTTGATAGAATTTTATTCCAGTGATCATCAATCAGTTTAAGCACTGACATGTTTTAATTTTTTCTGGGATTGTTTTTGTTTTTGACGTATAATTTATTACACAAAGTTGTTCTGTTTGATGTCAACTAACTACCCTTAAATGTAATCACCAAACCTAAGAATCATCCCGTATTCTTCAGCATTAGAGTCTCAAACTTTATTGCAGTTTAACCGATCTTGTATCTCTTACCGTTTTCAAAATCCCAGTGTTGAGCCTAGAAATTGATTAAACCTGTATCAGGATCATTATTTTCATGGAAAAGAAAGCTATCACCGTTTTATGTGTTGTCAGTTATTTTAAGTGGTTCTCGTTTGCCCCTTTGGTTCATCCATATTAATTTTAGTCATTCTTGAAGATCGAAAGTACTTATGATAGAGTTGATGCTTTAATATGATTCTAATTACTGTCAGACTACAACAAATTTTCAATTTTCTAAACAAATCCTATTCTATCGATACGATCATTTATATAACCTAACTAGCTTTTACCCGCGACTTCGTTCGCGCGAGGTTCGTTATTTGTGTATTAAATAATGTTCCGCCCCACCCCGCCCCGTCTCGACCCTTCCCGTCCCGCCCCTCCTCTTCCATCCCATCCCCTCCCCTTCCATCCCATCTTTTTCCTTCCCTTTCCGTCCCGTCCGTCCCGCCCCGCCCCGCCCCGTCCCGCTTTGCCCCGTCCCGTCCCGTCCCGTTCCGTCCCTTCCCTTCCCGTCCAGTCCCGTCCCGCTCAGTCCCGTCCCGTCCAGTCCGTCCCGTTCCGTCCAGTCTAGTCCCGTCCCGTCCCGTTTCTTCCCTTATGTCATGTTCACCGTCTTGGACTTAAAAATAAATGCCATTTTTGCAATCAACGTCCCAATAAACCTCAATAACGACACCCATATCGATTTTTAGGCTTACTTACCCCATTTCACCCCCTAAGGGGTTGATTTTCGGAAAATCACGAAACACGTGTTTGCTTATTTGTTTTTAGGAGTACTCCTACGAAGTTTCAAGTCGAAATGTCTATTTAATATTATTTTTCCATACAAAATTGGAGCCCCCATTTTACCCCTTTAGGGGTTGAATTTCGAAATATCATTCCTTATTCCTTGTATACATCATAAAGGGAACCTCTGTGCAAAATTTCAGCTTTCTAGGTCCAAGGGTTTGGGCTGGGCGTTGATGAGTCAGTCAGTCAGGACTTTTAGAAATATATGTATATAAGATTATAATTTAAGCACTATTAACTATTGAGGTTTTTTCTCCAGACTGAACAATATTCTACAGTTTACTTACTACAAAAAATTGAGCAAGTAACGATTTACAGAAATGAAAATCGAACAATAAGTATGCATGCAGGAACTCACTTATTTCGACTGATTTGGTTTTCAGGACCCCTTTTTTATAAATTTCATATATTAGAGCAATAAATTGATATTGATATTGATATTTATTTACTTCCATGAAACATTACATGTATAGGAATTGTCACAAAATATAACGAGTATGTATTTACAAGTAATTACAAACATAATTCTAACATGTATTCGTTGACAGAATAACATTTTACATTTAAAAACAATTTCAATTTCGTTTTGAATTCTTGAAAGCTAGCACAGTTTTTAATGTCCCTAGGTAACAAATTGTACGCTTTAACTGCTGCATTCTGTGGAGACTTAAATCCTACTACGTACTTATTAAACGGTACATGGTAATATTTTTTTATGCGAGTATCAGAATTGTGAATAGTAGAATTTTTTACAAAGTTATTTTGATTATTATAGGCATATACACACAATTCATAAATATATAATGCAGCTATAGTAAGAATGGTATACTTTTTAAAGTAATCCTCGCAACTGGTAGTAGAACTAATTTTGGCGATACATCTAACAAAACGCTTCTGTAGTGTAAATAACTGGTTAACTTGTGTGGACCAACCCCAAACACAAATACCATATCTAAGACGGCTATCAACATGAGCATGGTAAACATTAATTAACTGCTCATCTGTTAGTACAGTGCGCATATTTTTAAATAAGTATAGAATAGATAGTAGTTTGGAAACTAAATGTTCACAGCGAGGTCTCCACGTTAAACATTCGTCAACGTGCATCCCTAAAAATTTGATACAGTCTGTGTTTGTAACTGAAGGTCCATTTATTTGAATATCCAGATTTCTACAATCTTTTTGCCTATTGTGAAATCTCACAAAATTTGTGTTTCCCTCATTAAGAAATATCGAATTGTTACAGAACCAGCTATACAGAACATCCATGACGTTATTGCATTTAGTTTCCAACAATTCATGTTTCGGTTTAGATACGATAATAGAAGCATCGTCCGCATACAAGGTAAATCAAGCATTATCTGTTACCTTATCCAGATCATTGACGTATAAAAGAAATAGAGTTGGCCCCAAAATGGAGCCTTGGGGTACGCCCACACATACATTAACGTAATTGGAAGTTTCAGTGGACTTAACGCTGTTGTCAATATTTTGAACAGACACATATTGTTTGCGGTTGTTAAGAAAAGAGCTTATCCAGGTAAGTGCGGTGTCCTCTATGCCATAATAATTAATTTTACTTATACATTTTGTTCGAAAAGGTTAGTTAGAATATTATAAAAAGAATATACTGCAGCAACAGTAGATCTATTCACATCAAAACCGTATTGATTTTGAGACAAGATGTTATTGCTTTCCAAAAAATACAAAAGCCTGTTCAGATAGCAATATTCATACACCTTAGAAAATGCAGAGGTAAGCGTTATAGGTCTATAATTTAGTAGTGGGCTGAGTATTTCCCCTGGCCCTATTCTCCCTGACCCTATTGCCCCGTTCGTTTTAAATTCTGACCTTATTGGTATGTATGTAAGCTTTACATGGCTTGAATTAATACCTTACTGACGCTGATGTTGAGTATGCGTAGTTTTGTTTTGCTACTTAATTGTCAGAAGCGAAGTATTTCTTTAAACATTGCAACTGTTTTTTTTTGCTTTCTTAATTCCTTGTTGGTCGTGTTCAGGTGTGTAGTAGTGTTTAAGCAGCTCCGGAATTAAACTCAATTTTTGGGAGATTCCGAGCAATTTAATTTACGAACTACCGCATAAACGGTGTGTTATATACTATAAAACAATGCAAGTAATTAATCGAATTAATAACGTAAGATTAGAATAACAAGAGTTTTTGACTTAAAATAACACCGAGAAAGGCCAAGCCATCGAGGAGTCGATCCGGGCGAAGCTTATATCGGGGTGTAAAACAATAAAGTTGCCAAACAAATACACAGCTGTCGAACAGAACCGTAATTAAGATATATCGTTCTAAAAGAATAAGATCATTATGGAAAGAAGGAAGGACAATTTTGTAGTACAAGGATTAGAGATAGGTACCGCAAACCCGAACGAGCTAAAAGAGACATGAAAGAATTTGTGCAAAAGCAATTAGAAATAAATATTAATATAAAAGGTGCTATAAAACTGGATCAGAAAATGACAATCAAATCTGGAAATGATATAAGCAGGAATGGGTTAGAAAAAGCTAGGAATGGAAAATTTTCACAAGTAACTGCTGAAAAAGATCCAAAAAACTAAACATAACTGACAGAAAGGAAAGAATTATGGAGACGACACAACGAAGAAATGGACCACGAAACGAAATATATGACGAATTGGAACACATGAAGCAAAATGAAAGACAATACTGGAAGATAGGAACATGGAACATTAGAAGCCTGAACGGAAAAGAAAACGAATTAGAAGGAGAGTTTAAAGAAATGAATATAAAAATACTAGCCATAACCCAAACAAAAAAGAAGGGACAAGGAATGATAAAAACGAGAAAAAGCTATATATTCTTATAGAGTGGAATACAAGAAAATAAACGAGCAGCAGCTGATGTAGGATGCTTACTACACAAAAGATGGAAGAAACAAATAAACTGGAAGGCAAAGTCCAAACGATTACTTTCTTTGGAACTGAAAGATCGAAATAAGAATCATCGAACGATAATAGTAGTATACGGTCCGAACAGAAGAGACAAAAGGCACTACATACATAGTAGGAGATTTTAATAATAGAGTAGGCAAAAAGTATGAAGTGTACAGTACCGTTATTGGCAAGCACGGTGAAGAGATAAGAAATAACAATGGAAGACGAATGCTTGATTTCTGCATACTAAATAACTTGATAGTAACAAATTCCTTTTTTCAACATAAAGACATTAATAAATACACTAGAGAAATCAAAAGTAGAAGTGAAAAATCAATAATTGATTACGTACTAGTGGAAAGAGAAAAAAGAAAAATTATTGTAGAAACAAAAGTAAGACGAGGACCCGAAATTAACAGCGGCCACTACCTACTCGTCACAAACATAGCAACGAAGTCAGAAAAGGAAGATAAAAAGAAGAGTACAAGTACAATTTGAAACAATAAAACATACAGACAAAAAACCAGGGCACGAGCAGAGAAATATAAACAGGCAGTATCAGGACAACTAGAAAATTTCATAAATAAAACGGAAGAGACTAACTTAGAACAGTAATTATGGAGGAAATTTAAAGAAGTAATGGTACATACAGCGCAAGAAGTGTGTGGAACTAGCAAAACAATCAGCAATAGAAAACAAACAGAATGGTGGACAAAAGAAATAAAAAAGCAAGTAAAAGTTAAGAAAAGAAAATGGCGAAATTATTTAGCAAAAAGTACTGCGGAAAACTACGAGCTATACAAATAAAAAAGAAAATTAGTAAAAACAATGGTAATGTCAGCAAAACAGAAGTGCTGGAAAGAATTCAGAGAAAACATGGAAATGGACAGCAAAGGAAATCAAAACCTTTCCTACAAAATACTAAAGACGTTAAGAAAAGATAAGGCAAAAGACGCAATTATATACAAAAAAGACCAACTTCTGATGGAAGAGGAGACAATAGTGAAAAGGTGGATAGAATTCTTTCAAGAACTACTAGGAGCAACTGGCAATCCCGGAGAGAGCATAGAACGAGAAGAAACAAACAAAAAACGAACGATAAAAGAATAACAATGGAAGAGTTAAAGGAAGTTATAAGGGAAATAAAAAATGGAAAAACGCCTGAAAGTGACAAAATGACAACGAAAATGCTAGAGAATATGGGAGAAACAGCTACACAAGTGCTAGTAGAAATATTTAATAAAAGTTGGGAAGAAGAATCAATTCCAAATTGGAAGATTAACTACAGAGGGATAACGCGTTTGTGCTCATGCTTGAAGGTATATAAAACTATCATGATTAGACGCCTAAAACTTGTCATAGAGAATACACTAGCTGAATCACAAAACAGTTTGAGAAAAGGTAGAAGTACACAAGACCATGTTTTCACGATAAAACAAATATTACAAAAATTACAAGAACAACGAAAGAAAATTATTGACTTAGAAAAGGCGTTCGACAAAATACCACGAGAAAAATTATGGGAAATTTTAAACTAACGAGAAATTGACAGTAAAACCATAAGAATAATAAAAAACATATACAAAAACAACATAAACTATGTGGTGTATACAAATATGAAATCGGAACCGTTCATAACAACAGAAGAATTAAGACAAGGAGGGAGGCTTAGTTCAGCGCTTTTCATAATATTCATGGATGAAATAATAAATTAAGAGACGACTATCTCTGAGGGAGCCTTTGCAGAAAACGTAGTTATAATAACAAACAGTGAAACCAATCTTAAGAAAAAATTAGAAATTTGGGACAAAACACTAACAGAATACGAAATTAAACTGAACAAGAACAAAACTAAGGTTATGGTAGTGGGGGAAGAAGAAGAGCAAATTTACATAAAAATAGATGTTGAATTGGAACAAATAACATCATTTAAGTATTTAGAAGTGCAATGGAAAACAGGAAATAGATATTAACATTAGAACTGAGAAAGCACTAAAAATCTACTATGCCATGAACTACAACTTTATAGCCAATCCAGAAATATCACGAAAAACAGAAATCAAAGTGTTCAAAACAATATTCAGGCCAATATTAACTTTTGGATGCGAGACATGAGTACTAACAAGACACCAGAAGAGCAAAATACAAGCGACTAAAATGAAATATCGGAAGAGAGTAATAGGAATTACGAGAGAACATAGAATATGAAACACAGTAAAACGGCAAGAACTGGGAGTCGAGTCTACATTACACTTCATCGAGAAAAGACAGATAAGCTGGTGGGGCCATTTACAAAGAATGGATAACACTAGACCAGTCAAAAAAATATGGGAAGCTAAAGTTCAGAAGAAAAGAAGACGAGGCAGACCACGACAGACATGGGATGAACGATGAAGCCACGAAAGAAGCACTAGAAAAAAAAAGGAATAACTTGGACGGAAGCTAGAAAATTGACGAGAGAGAGGAAAAATTGAAAGAAATTAGTGAATAGCATTTAACTTTAATACCTGACACCATTTTATGGTAAACAGGGTTTCTTGATTATATAATTCTTTGTTCCACATCAGCATTAATAAGTTGTACCTCCATCTTATCTGATTACGCTACCCAGGTAGCAAAATTCCTTCGTCTCTTTGATGGATTTGTTGTTTACCATAAGTGCGCAGTAAGTAGTTGTGAAAATGTATTTCTCGGTGATGTGATTTATTTGCGACTACAGCAAAGGTGTGCGTTAAGATGCAGATATCATCTGCATAATCCAAATTGCTTAAATAATATTGCAAATCCTATCTTATACAACTGAGTTCAAGTTCCATATTTACGTTTTTCATTGTCGAATCAAGTGCAATGTTTAAGAGCAGTGGTGATAGCGGGCAACCAACAATATATAAGTCCTTTCTTTGGTATTTGGCGTCTATGTCTACTTTTGTGCAGTACTCTGCTTTTGGTATCTTGGTAGAGGACTTGAGTCATGTTTATAATTTTTGAGTGAACTCCTGAGATCTCTAGTATCTTCCATAAGGCCGTGTGGCGTAAAGAGTCGGAGACTTTTTTAGTGTATATAAATACTAGGTATAGTGGGGCCTCCATTTTGATGTTTGTTGAATCATGACCCTTAATGTATTTATGTGGTTAATACAGAACCTATTGTGCGAAATCACGCTTGTTCTATGCGTAAACTAGGTTCCATCACTTCTTCTAGTCGAACCCTTAGATTTGTGCTAGGATCTTATTGATGCTGTTAAGCAGCGCGATCCCCCTCTAGTTGCTGCAGTTTGTTATGTCTCCCTTCTTCAGTAGATTGATTATAGTAGCTTCTTTCCATTCTTACGGTACTAACTAGGTCTCCCATACTTGGATAAGTATAGGTTGAAGTTGTATAGATAGCGCTTTTGCATCGGCTTTTATTACATCTGGGAGGATATTATCTAGTCCTGCTGCCTTATCCTCTCTTAGCTGTGAAATTGCTTTTGCAATTTTCGCCGTTGTTGGCTGGTTTGGATTTATACGTGATGTTCCTTCCAGATCGCCCCTTATTAATTCTGTTACAGCTGGTTTGTTTATTAGTTCGGGGCAATATTGTTCCCATATTTGTATTTATTTTTCTTCTGATTTGATACCGTTTCCTCGTTAATCTTTTATCGTCGGTTTGTTGTTCTGGTATTCTTTTTTGACTAGCTTTTTGTGATTGTATATATTTTTTTTAAATTCTTGTTTCTGTATCTCCTCCTTGTGTTGCGAGGTTGTGCATCCAATTTATTTTCTCTTTTTGCGGTTCTCTTGACTCTTATGTTCATGTTTTAGAGTTGGGCTGCTAACTGACGTCTTTCTTCTGGATTTTGCTTTTGGGTGACCCTTTGCTTCATATTTTTCCTCTGTTTTATTAAACTTTGTTTCATCCAGTAACTATTCTTGTCGTTTGATTTCTTTCACCCTTGAAGTTGCTTTGCTCACCTCCTTGTTCATTTTCAGCGTTTTGTATTTTCTTGCGTAACTCTGATCTCCATATCTTCAATATGCTGGTGTTTTTCAATTTCTCTGTATTGTATCTTATTTTATCTGGCTTTTGATATTTACTTTTGTATGTTGCTAATTTTATGCGGAATTCACCTACAAGGAGTCTGTATCATGATTAGTTCGCACATCTAGTAATGAGCTGCGACATCTTCTATTTATGGCCATGTGGTCAATTTGGTTATGTGTGGCTTCATCTGGTGGGGTCCAAGTTACTTTGTGGTCAGTTTTATGGGTAACAACAATTCCCACTATGACCAGTTCGTTGCTTGCGCATAAATTTATAAATATCTAGCCATTGTTGTTTCGTTTTTCAACACCGTGTTATCCAGTTATACTCATGTCTTTATTATCGCCTCCAACCTTGACATTGGGGTCACCCATTGCTAAGACTATGCACTCTTTTCCTTTTTTGGCATTGTTTGCATTAGTTCATCATACAAAAATTCTTTAAAATTGTCTTCAAATGGCTCAGCTGGTGCATAGCACTGGATTACATTTAAGTTGCTGGCCTTCGCGCGAATCATAGCTTTCACTATTACGTCATTTATCGATTTCATTTTATCATACCTTTCATTGTTTGTATGCTGAGTAACATGGCAACCCCATTCGCACGTACTTTTCTTTTCTGCGTGAATATATGCTGGTAGCTGCAGTTTGTAGCTTTCAATATATTGGTTGTTTGAGCTATTCGAGACGTTTTCGAAAGCGTGTTTATGTTCCATGTCCTTATTCTTGTGCGATTTATCATGCCAATTATCGTTGTCGGTAGATCCGTCCGGTCTTGCCAATCATTTAGGATAAAGTAGATGATCAGTTTGATTCTGGTGGCGGGGGAGGGGGGATGCTGCCACCTTGGCCTCTATAAATGCCTATTTTTATTTTCCAGGTTTTCTCCTCTAGATGTGTCGTGTTCTGCAAGAACAGGAGCACCTCTAGTAGGATGAGACCCTTCGGTACGCACGACGGTCTTAAGCGAGGAGAGGCTAGGATTTCTGTTGAGAAATTTTTATCGCATCCATAGCTTCTGTGACGTGTGAGGACTAGTGTTGAGTCAAACCTTTTAAAGGTGCTACCTTTTCACTGCTCCTTACCCCTGCTGTTGTTTCCACTGTTTTCTGTAGTAACCTAATGAGTTCTTGGCTTAGGCATTTAAACATATCCGGTTTAATGTTATTTAATCCATTTAGGTCAGAACCTTTTTTCTTCCGCAACCTTTTCAGAGTTCGATACAAGAGTTTCGCCTTCCCTTCTGCTTATGTTTCCATATTCAGTCCAAATTGAGTCCAAAATTTTTGTTTCGCTTCTTTAACCATTTCGTTCCTCCACGATATCTGTCTTCGGTTGCTGACAGCTTTGGACATTCTTCTTTAAAGCTTTACTTCCTTCATCTAAAAGACAAAGGAAGTATTGCATCGCGAAAACATCGCTTACCGAGATTTCCTCAGATCTTCACGATTCAGCGTCCCTAGATGATCAAAAGCACGTTTTTTTTATTTCTTTCGTCTGTCTGTCTATTCGGCTGCTTGTTTATCTAACCGCCTGTTGGCGGTGTAACTCAAAAACATTTGTTAGAGGAAAACGGTATTTTGAATGCTGATTATATAGTACATTTTTTTCCTATAATAATTTTCAAGGTCAACTTTCTAGGGGATAAGTTGCATTCCTGCAGAGTCCCTAGTTTTAATAATCTTGGTACATAGATTTTTAGTTCTTTTCTTCCACTAAAAAAACTATTGCCATTTTGACAGATATGTCATAATTTAATATCGCTTGCTTCATTTTTGCATTTAAAATATTTCTTGGTTTTCTTTTTTTATCCGATTTTATTGATGATGATGATGATTCCAGGTTAAAAAAAAGGAATTTGTCAAGACAAAATTGACACATAACCATAATTTTGAAAAAGTTCTACCAACACGAGGTATAAAAATTTCCTAGCATTTTAATCACATGTCTACCAACATTTTAACTCTTTGACAGTTATTATAGAAAAAAAACCTACTTTATGTCTATCTGGCATGAAACCCAGAACATTTCGGTTAAATATATGCAGGGTAAGCACCTTAAAAAATAAAATGTTGTTAATTGTGGCTTTAACTTTAAGAAAGTAATATGTAGTTAAATAAAAATAATAGCCAGGGCTGGTAGGTCAGTTGTAAGCATCCTGACTACTGATCTAAGGGTCGCGATTTCAAACCCGACCCCGGTGAGGCTTTTAAAAAATTAAAAATGCGGATAAAAGCATCTACGTCTACAGAATGCCATCATTCGGACGTGATGTAAAGCCATGGGTTCCATGCTACTACGATGTATACAATAAGTATATACCGTATGATCAAAACAGTCGGTCTCTAGGGTACCAGGTACTCCGCATGCCTAGACCTTGTTCGTAGCAAACAAACAAATAAAAATAACATTTTGACAAACTTAGGTCTTTACCTTTGACGATAAAGGGCATATTTTACCTTTTCTCCGATAGAAAGTTTGGTTAAGGAAATTCTAATGGGGTTGAAGATGGCACATTTTAAAATTATTTTGACATATACAGGGCGTATCAAAAAAATGGGCTTAAAAACTTTTTTTTTTAATAGAATACCTTGTATTTTTTTACGGTTATTCAAGCCTCTGTAGGTTCTACGTTCAACTATAACTTATTTTTTATTTCCATACAGCGGTTCGAACATATGAACGTTTTTAGGGTTTTTATCTCAATATCAAGCTTTCATTTAAAACATGATACTTCTGAATATTTGTTGCCTGAAAATTGAGGCGGTCGTCATTTAGGATACAAAAATACCAATGTTTCATAAAAACGAGATATTTTAATACAGGGTGTGCAAAATACTGGTTGAAATTTCAATATCTTCAATCTGTATTTTCATTATTATTTGTTTCAATAGAACACCCTATATTTTATTAGATGACTAAATATAGTCCTAAATTTTATGTTGTACTTTAATTTAAAAAGTGTTTGAAAAATTAAGCTTTTAATAAAATGTCTACTATTTGACGCATGGTTATAATAGCGCTGGTAAAATCGATTTGACGGTTAACCGACTTTCGGTTAACCGCGGTTTTTTCAGTCGAACACCGGTTAACCAATAGTCTGATTTTAAACGAACCGGTTTATAAACCTGTTGAAGAAACGGGTTGTGAAACCGTTGACGAAGCGGTTTGAAAACCAGTATACAAACTGGGCAAAACCGGTTTATAAGCCGGTTTAAAAACCGATTTATTAATTAATAATAAAAATGCTTCTATATTTTATACGTATAACAAATTTCCGTTTGTTAGAGTAGTTTAGAAATCGATTTTAATCCGGTTTATAAACAGATTTTAATCCGGTCTATAAACAGGTTTTGAACTGTATCGTAAACCGATTTAGAAACCGGTTTTTATACAGGTTTACAAAACTCTTTATTAATATTGTTATATTCAGGTTTTCAGTTAACCGGTTTAACCGTTTTCGATTGATGAAAAAACCGTAGTTAACCGAGAACCGGTTAACCGTCAAATCGGTTTTTTACCAGCACTATTAAAAAACGATGTGACATATAGTACCGACACAATTATCGTGATTTTTTATTAAACGCCTAATTTCTCAAACACTCTTTACATTAAAGTCCAAAATTTTGGGGTTGAAATAAAAGTAATTTAAAGCTCTGTTTAATGTTCTAATAAAATATTGTGTTCTATTTAAAAAATTGAGAAAATAAAGATTGAAGATATTGAAAATTGAACCCGTATTTTGAATATCCTGTATTAAAATATTCCGTTCTTATGAAACATTAGTATTGTTGTATCCCAAACGACGACCGCCTCAATTTTCAGGGAACAAATATTCAAAAGTGGGTATAAATGTGACGTTTTAAATGACCGCCTGAGATGTTGACAAAACAATACTAAAAACGTTCATACGTTGGAAAGGATAAAAGCAATTTATAAGAAAAGTTAGAATTGAACGTAAAACTTATAGAGGCTTAAATAGTCACAAAGAGATAAAGAGTGCTTAATTAAAAAAAAGTAATACTTTTTTGAGCCAAACTTTTTTGGGACATCCTGTATATGTCAAAATAATTTGATATTGTGCCCCTTCAATCGCATTAGGGAAATCTTAATAAAACTTTTTATCGGGAAAGAACTGAATGCGTAATCAAAGATCGGCGCACTAAATGGACATACTGTATAGGGGGTATACATTAAAAAAGATCTAGTGTGATACACGTGCACAACTTCATTTTACAATGATCTTAAAATTAGTAAAATCTCTGTTTTTTTATTTATAAACATTTGTCAAAAATTTTCAAAAATTATAAATTCTACAGATGCCGTACAAGATAGATAGTTGAAAACACAAATTTTCTCTAAATATTTAAGCATAATTAAACATTTAATAATATACGAAGTGTTTCATTTAAAATAACAAAATTGATAGTGACTTTCGATATAAGTGGAAGTGATATTACAGTCAAAATATTGTAGTTGTAGTCGCTCTTACACATAAAATCCATAGCCAAAGTTTCAGATTTTCAAATTTATTATTTCCCTATAATGCCCTATAAAATTGAAGCTAATAATAAAAACATTTTTTAGAGAAATTTAACTAGAACATTACCTATCTTACATCAATACATATTAAAAATGTAATAAAAATGTAACGTTTGAAAAAAATCGTTAGAGCCGTTTTTGAGAAAATCGAAAAAAGCTAAAAAATCACAAGAGTAAACACCATACTTTCGGTTATGCGATGTTTTTCAAAAGGTTGCTGTCAGTTCTAGATAGTACATAAAACTTATATATGAAGCTTCAACGTCATTTTTCTTTCCGTTTTTGAGATATTCTGTTCACAGGCTTTGCGGAGAGTTCGTTCCCCACATTTCGTTCCCCACATTTAGTACCCCACATTTCGTTCCGGGGATATTTCGTCTCCCCACATCTCTTACCCGGAAACTTCGTTCCCGAGCGAGCTCAATTTGTCTCCTAGATGACACGGTGTTGAAAAACGAGTACAGCGATTGGAATGCAGTTGGAAAAATGAAAGATATTTTAATTAATTTATTTATTATAATAAACCCCGGATTGAGTTTACAAGAGGGAACTAAATTTTTTCTTAGTTTTACCAAAGAGCATATGCTCTTTGGTTTTACATAAAAATGTTATAGGAATTATAATTCCTGCTTGGTTTGTAGAGAATTTTAAGAACATTATCAATTTTTCAAAAACAAGTCGGTCTTGACAGTTAAGCAAAAATTATTTTCTTTTCAGGTAAATTACCCTTTTTGTTCATGATACGGCAAAATATTACTAAGAAAAGTTGTTCAGAATGAGAAATTATGACCCTATAAAAAATATCAGGAAGATACGTACTTAGATTAAACCGTCATTTTTAATAAATACAATTTATTTTGTTCTTATCATAAATAAATTAATTAAAATATCTTTCATTTTCTAACTGTATTCCGATCGCTGCACTCGTTTTTCAACACCCTGTAATTTACGAGACAAATTGAGCTCGCTCGGGAACGAAGTTTCCGGGTACGAGATGTGGGGAGACGAAATATCCTGGGAACGAAATGTGGGGTACGAAATGTGGGGAACGAAATGTGGGGAACGAACTTTCCGTATCCCCAGACACACAGCCACGCAGACAGACTGGTGGACAGACCAATGAAAAAAAATGTACTCTAAAACGTGAAGATCTGTTAAAATTAACTCAATTTCGAATTTTTGGAGGACATAAAATGTAAAAACAGGAAACTAAAAAGAGTATCGACGTATGAATTCCTAGGAAGTATGATAACAGAAGACGGAAAAATGGAGGCTGAAATAGTAAATAGGGCAAACAAAGCGATAAGAATTTACTATACATTAAATAAAACGATACTAGGACACAAAGATATCGACATAGAGGTGAAGAAGAAAATTCACAACATGATAACAATACCAACAATAACTTATGCCTGCGAAAGCTGGACACTTAGAAAGAAAGACGAACCTAAAATAACTGCAATGGAAATGAAACACCTTAGAAAAATTGCAGGAAAAACTAAGTGGGACAGGATAAAGAAACAAAGACATACGAGAAATAACTAAACAGGAACCTATACTAGAAAAAATAAAAAAGAAACAACTAAACTGGTACGCGCATACAGTAAGAATGGAACCGAGCAGAATGGCGAAAAGAATAATGGAAGCGGGAAAACCTATCAAAAAACAAAGAGGCAGACCCAGAAAGAAATGGCTGGAGCAAATCAGAGAAATAAGAGCAGAGAGAGGAGTGACAATGGAGGAAATGAAAACAATAGCGAGAGACAGGAAAAGATGAAAAAAATGGATACAGGACTAGAGACCGTCATCGGACGCCGAAAGGCATTAAGGATTAGAGAAGAAGAAGAAAAAGAAGGAGTAAATCCAATACTTCCATTATTTTAAAAGGATAATAATAATAATAATATTTTCAAAAATTTTTTGTTTCAAAACTATCACTTGCAAGGGAAGTTCCTTGTAAAGTTCTTCGTAGATTTATTCCATATGCCTTCCAGGTCTAGAAAATCCTAATGATATCGTATATTCCATATTTCGTTATCGATTTGTTTTGCGTACTCTTTTCTTATGTCTTGCTGTTGCAGTTGCAGACAGTATCATTTTGCCTTATGGTAATTCTTCACTTTCCCTGTTTCTCCTTTTTTTATTTATTTTAGTAGCTATTCTTGCTTTCAATAAGAAATTATCACTTTCTTTAGTTTTCATATCTTTAATTCCTTTTTTAATTTATTATTCTTGGTACGTAAAGTAAAGTTCGGCCACTTTATTCCATGTAGGAACATGGCATGAGACAAGGTTAGCCAGGGTCGCCGAAATATCTCTTTCCGAAGCCCAGTCAATCTGGCACACCGTTAAACGGCGTACTGGGTGATGTGGTTAGCATCACGCCTTATACGACTGCCTTACTTTCCCTACTTCCGCAACTGTGGTTTCGGTACTCAATTTTTAAACAACTGGGTGGGCCGTCCTCCAGTTGCCAGATGTCGGGATTGAACCCCGTACCGTGGCACCGCAGCCTGACGTCCTAACCACTCGTCCACGCTGGCGCCATTCTTGGTACGTAAAGTTCGGGCATTTCATTCCATGTAGGAAATGACCTGAGACTCGGCAAGTCAGGGTCGCCGAAATATCTCTTTACGAAACCCGGTCATCAGGCACACCGTTAACGGCGTACTGGGTGATGTGGTTAGCATCACGCCTTAGACGACTGCCTTACTTTCCCTACTTCCACAACTATGGTTTCGGTACCAAATTTTTAAGCGACTGGATGAGCCGCCTGCCAGTTGCCAGATGTGGGGATTGAACCCCGTACCGTGACATCGCAGCCTGTCGCCGTAACCGCTCGGCCAAGCTGGCGATATTCTTGGTACGTACCAATATTAAATCTACTAGTGAACGTTCATTCCTACTTTTTACTTCCCTTGTACATTTATGTATACTTATCTTTATGTTCGTATCAATTGTTCGTTACTTGTACGTAGTTAAACAGACAAAAATCTATTGTTTTTGCCTATTGTTAGTTTTGGAATTTTTTTTTCTATATTTTCCTACCACTCCTTTCCTTTCGAGTCTTTCACGGTATTTTGCTCCCAACCATTAAAGTCACCAATAATCAATTTTCCTTCATGATTATCAATTTCATACTGTAAAATTTGCCAGAAGCTATCCTTAGTTACCTTGTTATCATTTTTTATGGGACCAATCTTTAAAGTTGTATAACATTGCTTTTAACATACTGAGACTTGGTCAAATTGGTAATTATAAGTAATATATCCACTGTAGAGAAAATAACAGGATCCGCTTGGTTTAAAAGAGCCACAAACAGAGAGAAATGGAAGGAGCCGAGGGATGTATATGCTCAATTTTGGGCGCAAAAAGGTTAAAGGAAGATTGATGAAGGATTAAGTGACCATTTAGAAACTAACACAAGCAGCTTGCAACTGTATGATCACTTAAGCTGTTTTATTATTATTACATGTGTTCAAAATGCCTTGAATTACATGACGTCTGTTTCTTTGTTAATTACCTACCTGAATCATTTGTGTAAAGATTACGACGAAGTGGACCTCTCTATATGTGTATAAAAACATGTAATACATTATTTATTTACATTCTAAGGTCGTGGTTACTTCATTTCCACTAAACACAGCAAGAAACCACTGCATAAAATAAGTAGACATAAATGACGGTACTGCAAATTCTTGCATAAGATGACATAAACAATATTCTTTATTTCCCGGTTTTTTTTTAATTTTCTACTTAAACGTTTTTGGTACATTCAATACAAGTTGCCTAAGAGATTTTATTTGACCATTAATCTTAATAATTTTGCAAAGGCGAAGTACCACACTGAAAAATGATAAATAAAATGTAGACAATAGAATTTAACAGTGATATCTGAATGTAGTTATTAATTATATAATTACTTATAAATGAGTGATCACTAGTTTCAATAGTCACCAAATATTAGCAGAAATTCAACCAACAAGTACTTTTTTATAAATCATTGTATTGATTTAAACAATCTTAAATTAAATATTTACTAAATATAATATCAAATCCATACCTATCAGAATCAAATATGTATTTTACAAGTGTAGGCATGCCTATAGACTACTCGTATTTTGTGCTATTTACTTAATAAATTATCATACAATGCCATTTCCTACTATTTATGTACAAACATAAAACAATTACTATTAAATAAATAAATAAATATGTTACATTCACTACTCAACTATTATGTTACAAAATAAAATCACAATTGTTGACAGACCGACATGAGTCGTGTCTGTCGTTGAGCCTTCGCTTGCCGTATTTATTACATGCCCTAACGGTAACTGAATCGATGGCAGGGAACTGCTCTTTGCATTAAATACCTAGCTTTCTCTAAAATTGAAAATCTACTTTAATCCAGCGCACCCTTTCCAGTATTAGGAAGCATCAAACATAGCAAACCACTTCCTAAAATGAAAGAATAATTAGTACTTGTAAATTTCAACACAGCAGGTGCTGCACATCAATTTTAATTAATCAGCAGGACAACAAATGTTCTGCTGCACTAAATTATTAAAACGTACTCACCAAAAAGCATAACCGCAAACAGCACAATCGGTACTACACAATTGAGGTCAATAAGGAAACCGAATATTAAGTTTCCCAATAGTGCACCACCTCTTCCGAAGGTTAGTGATAAAGCTGCTGCCATTACCCTAAAAAATATGCGATTTTATCAGCACGTTACTCTTACATTATTATATTACATGCTTAATAAAATAGTACAATTAAAATAAATATTCTTTTTTTTACATTATACAAAGTTCAGCGAAGTTAAGAACAGTACAAATTCAAAATTTTGTAAGCGTTCAAATGCACCGCCGTCCTTTTGAAGTCGATGACTTAAAGAAACTAGTTTCGGCAATCTTTTCAGTAATAATGTATTAAGGGCAAATTCTTTTGCCGGTAAAAATGTTTTACGAAAGTATTTTGTTTTGGCAATGTCACAAGACAAACTAACTTGATCAAATTCCCGAGCCGAAGGCGAGGGAATTTGTCAAAGTTAGTTTGTCGAGGAGTATTGCCAAAAAAACAACAAATCGTGAGTAAAACATTTGCCGAGCAAAATCATGAGCCCGAAATACATTTTGTGGACTATTTCCCAAATATGGGTTCAGTTTGACATTTATACTGATGCGCAATGACAGTTTAAATGACGTTTCTTAAATACCACCTTGATTAAAGCAACATATTTGGTGGTTGTCGTGGATGCAGGTGGCAAAAGAAACTGACAAAATCCCAAGGGAAAATTTCGATTTTTTGCCACTACAAAAACACACGATTGGTTGAATTTTGAAAAAGCATGGCTTTTCATTGGATAATAAAAGATGAGGGAAATAGTCATAACAAAATGTAGTTTGTATTATTGCTGGTAAGCGAATTAACTGTAGTTTTGAAATTATCAAGTAGCCACGCCTCATTTTTAATAAAATATTACTTTTAATAAGCACTCGATTAATCAACAATGTATAACTTACAGTGAAGAAGCTTGAAGGTTTTGGTGTGTTTTGTGTGTTGTAGGATAAAAATTGGTCAATTATTTATTAATTATTAATTATTACTACTTTAAACAATGCCACTACTTAGATAAGGCTTTACTACCAGTTAGGCATTATTAACTTGTAGCGTACTTATCAGGGGTGCCAGATCTCACGATTTATCGTGAGTTCTCAGGATTTCATTGCAAATCTCACGATCTCACGATAAGGACTATTTATCTCACGATTTTTTATCAATTCTATTTAAAATAATTTTATAAAAAATTATAACAATAAATGATTATATCGAAAAAAATGTTTGTTAGTTTTTATATGATTTAATGTATGCTGTCAGTGATTTTATCATTTCCGCATTATCATCAATTACTGCTGCCATCTACGTTTAACATAAAGAAGTTGCAAGTTGCGGTTTGAAGCGGATTTAAATCTTTTTTCAAGAAATAGGTATTTACATAATTTCAAGATAAGCACAGATTTAATTTAAAAAATGAACAGTCAAGTACTTGATCCCTCCAAACCAGTCATCCCGGACTCAGATTCTTCGGATTCTGAGTAGTCGAATAATGTTTTTTTCTGTATACTTAGATCTATGTAGCCATATTTTTATTTTTAGAATGTATGTGTTATTTGTATAATACAATATTTAGTTCATTTAACATTTACTTTATATTAATTTATTTTTTTTTATTTATGGCAATTATTTAAAACTTATCTACTCAATGTTTAATAAATCTGTAACATATATTCCATAGTTTATAAATTTCAAATAGCTTTTTTTTTAAATTTGCATCCATAGATGCAAATCTCATCCATTTCCGAAATCTCACGATTTTTTCCGACGAAGCTAACGAATTCTTCTTGACACGATCTGGCACCCCTGGTACTTATTACTAGCAATAATACTACAAACTACATTTTGCTATGAAAAGGTCAAAACAATATCGAAGAAACTAGTTTCTTTAAGTCACCCACTTCAAATGAACGGCGGTATATTCAATTTTGTTTAGTTATCCATACTTCATGAAGAAATTATTTTGACAAGAAATAGTTCGTGGCCAAATATAACTCGTTCTTCTTCTTGCTATATCGGTTACACCTTACGGTGTCCCACAAAATTCAAGTTAATGCTTTTGTATGACACATATTTAGATAGTCTAATATTGGTAATACCAAAGCTTACCTGAGATTTGTAGGAAATAAGTCCACCATGACGCAATATACAGTACTAATACCCAAACTTGTAAGTGCTTCGAAGATACAAGAAAGGACCAAATTTGAGATAGTAGAATCGACGAAGTATAAACCAATAGTAACTGCTCCCGCAACAAGTAAACTGAAAACTAAAGATTACGAGAGGTAAGTTGGTCAAATATATTTTTGATTTCAAACTTACCTAGGAAAAATTTTGCTCCCAGCCTATGCACGCACAGTGGTAACCAAAAGCTTGTCGGGATGCATGCTAACCCAATTATTAACGTATGCAGAAAAACCGAATCGGCAATAGGTTCTCCACAATATTCTTCACTGGGATTTGTACCATTAATACTAGTGAGAAAAACAGAAGAAACTTCGCAAACACTAGCCTTTTCTCCTGGATGGAGGCTTTCAAATTCCTCAAATCGATAAAATAGCTCAGGAAACCATATCATAAGCGTATAGTAACTGAAATTGAAAATGTTTATAAAATTATTCCTTCGTTACTCAAGTGTTGAAGGTATATTTGATAATCACTTACCTTGTCGTCAATCCAAATTGTATCAGACACGTAATTACAGTGTACTTCAAATGGGGCGGTTTGCAAAGGGCTTTAGTTTGTTCCCAAATTTCCAGTACTAATAATCGGAGTTCTTTTGGTTTTCGAATTCGTAAACTACGAATACTTCTGTTTGATTGCTGAGAAACAACACTCATAGTGCGCGATTTCTCTCTCAAACTATGAATCTAAAAAATGTTAAACATATATACAAGAAATAAACTAATTGTATTGTATTTTTATGGTTGATTTAGCTTCGTGCTTATTTTTTAGTAATTATAATTATATACATGATGTGAACGATAGTCTAAGCTTTTTTCGTTAAAATTTCTTATATATGCTACACTCTGATGGTGAATTTGTTCAATTCTGCAAGTGAGAAAATTAATTCGCCAATTGGGCGCAGTTCCCGAATTGAGCATTCCATGAAAATAGCAACTTACTGGAAAGTCATCGGCCGATTCTCCCGTGTTACTGGCGTACATGTCTCTTAAAACATCTAAGGCCTCATCCGGTTCCCCACATTCCAGTAAGAATTTTGGACTCTCGGGGAAGAAACACAGCCATATTCCGATAATGAGGCTAGGTATTGAGCAAACAGTAACAAAAAGATTCCAACTAGAATATTTAAAGCTACTTGTTAGGTACTCGAACTCCATGGGTATAACAATCCAGGCGATTCCTGAAAAAGCGTAAATTTGTATTCGTATAGGCTGTTATTGGCCATGAACCTATTCTCTATATTTAATTGATCAATTCACGGCAACAACCCAGACATATAAATGGAGCTAGGTAAATATTTGTTCATGAACGCTAGCCATGACCACGAACTTAACCCAATTACAGCTATTTTCTTGGACTTGTCAACTATTTTAGCTGGCAATCATTACTTTCAGTTTTATTATAAAATAATTTAAAGATAATTATATCAACTCGATATTTATATACTGCAATACATATGACACCTCAGAAAATTAATTTATATTGATATTACCTGGTAAAACTATAACACCAACGGTCCAAAATAATTCCATCCAGCAGAGAATAGTTTCCCTGTATCTGCTAGGTTGAAACTCTCCTAAGTATGGAAAGCAGATTCCCATAGCTCCAGTTATCCTAAACACTTAGTGTAATATTTCGTTATTAACTTATTGAAATTCAACCTACGCAAAGCCATTTAAAAATCGAAGAAGCATAAACAGCCAAAATGCTTGGGATAAACTCGAAGCAATTCCGCAAATTCCATCCATAATTAATGCTCCGATTAGAACAAATTTTCTACCTTTCGTATCAGCTAAACATCCCCAAAAATACGAACCGAGTACCATGCCTATAAAGATATAAAACAAATCACAATAACATCTTAAAATAATAAATATTAGGCATCTTACCAAGCATTGGAGCTGCCGTCAGCCATCCTTTGTCTTTTGAACTCATTTGAAAATCGCACTGGGCAGATGGTAACACGAAGGAGATAATGGTGATACCCATGGCGGTATTTAAGTAAATTAATCCACATACTGTCAGCAGTGTAAAATGGAATCTTCCGAAACCTAATGTAATTTACGTGATATTTACCAAGACTATTTGTTAATTAAGAAAATTTTAAAATGAGTAATAATCTATCAGGACTTTATCTAAATCAAAATTAGTTTGAACTTTATAAAAATATTTTAAGAAATTAATATTGCTTTTATCCAAATCTAAAATGCCATAAATTTAAAATAGTAATTTACCTGTACTTTCCAAAGCTCTTTCGAAATCTTCTCCTTGCCCTTCTATAAAATCGAGCCCTACAATATAAGAAACACGCGCTTATTATAAATGGAACCGCAATTGTCACTAAACACTTAGAAACTAACCCATAATAAATTGAACTTCTTAATAAGCACCGGTATATCGAAACTGCAAGATAGGTGTAGCGTGTACACTCAAGATACAATAACAATCTTTAGTCGCGATTGGGAATATCATACCCAGGAGTATGTAGCCTTCACAGGACTGTCTGTGCCATTGGTCAAATTAATGTCCATTTGTTAGTGATTACCTCAAGTTCGTCTAGTTCCAGAATTATTTTTCAACATTTTGCTAAGTTTAAGTACCGCGTAACTAATTAATTGTCTTTTTGGATAATATTTTTTTGATTTTATGCGCGTTTGTAAAATGAAACATGTGATTTAACATAAATACAATTTTAGTAGGCACTGTGGACAGGTACTTGTCAATTAATATTAATTAAAACAAATGGCTTGCCGCAGCTTTGCAGCTCAGTCAAACTTTTCTTCTGAGCTGCAGACCTGAATTGCTAGAACACATCTGAAAAAGTGTTTGGACATTGTTGCGGCCGCGCTACTAAAAATAGAAACAAATCGATTGACAAATTAATTACGTTAATTAATCTAAACAAACGCTATTTTCATAATTGTACCTTAGCTAGGACTTTAATATATTTCGTTTCACGGGCTACGCTAAATAAATAATCCGAAAATAGCAGAAAAATAAATATTTTGATAGGCAGCCCTCGAAGTAACCCTTACAATTAAGCGATTACTTTTTAATTATTTCATTGTTTTGGATATAGTATGCGACCTTCCAAATTAAAAACAGGTTCGTTGTAATAACATACACGCTCCGCTGCCTTCAAATAATTATTATGCATAACCGGATACAGATTTACACCTACGCGACCTAAAGCTTTGGGCTTCCGGTTGTTACCATTAGATTAAGCGGTCAGATATTGTCTTAATAAATGTCAGGCTTTGATGTTTACGAATCTTTAATTTAAATGTTTAGCATTTCATAACCTATTTATAAGTAAAACTAATTCGATATTAAAATTAGTGGTAATTTAACCCAAGACATTTTAATTATAATTATAATTACATTAAACATTATTTGAAGTTGTGTTTCTGTAATAATTTTTGAAAAAAAAATAATAAAAAGCAATAACACATTCTAAAAATCAATTTTAATCTTTCCTATGTTGAAGTTTCATGTAATGTGCAATCCTTAGAAGCCCAGATACTCAGCTATAGGGGTTATTCTGTCTATTATTTATTGCTTCAATATAAGTCTCAACACATGCGCTTAATCAGTTTAAAAATGAATTACTTTTAAAACAGTTCTTAAAATCTTTTAGTTCTAATGATACTGTGCACTATATGTAAGAGATCTGTGTTTCAGATAGCTATAATGGAATTCAAACATGACAAATTAAAATGTAAATTTTACTAATCCTACATAACATTACTGTATCGAATCGTACAGTGCTATAAAACCAGTTACGATCATTTACTGGTGTGCTTTAAATGCAATGACTGGTCGCTCCATAAACGGTCTAAACGTTTGGATACCACTGGTCCAGTACTTTATTTTTTAATCTTTCGCCATAACCTGTCAGTTGTCAAACATACTTCACAATGATACATATTTATTGTTTCAATTATATTGATTTACTGCTTACTGGTAATAAATTTGTTAGTGATTTAACGAAAATATATCATTTTAAGAGAATCCTTTAAAATAGAATATTTTAGCAAATGCTGCAAAATTATAACAAAAGTGTTTAAGCATTTCGGTTTTTTTACGATGCAATATGCTATTGCTTTTAGATTATATACAAATACAAATTTGTATTAAAATTATTTCAATTATGCTGCACGTAGGTATGGACCATAAACAACATAATAAATCACGAATCTGTTTGTCAGGCTACAACAAGCTTGCACCGACACCAATTAATACAAATATAACAGGACATTAATATCCTATTAACCCATTACCATTTATTTACGGGAAAGCAGTTGTTATTTTAAATTCGACCTTTCAGCAAAACCAGCGTTCTGATCGGTAGGCGTAGCCTCTTGATTATTTTTTAATGGAGCATTAATCTTAGTACGTTTATGTTTATTGACATCAATAATGCGGCAAGTTCCATGAACGAGCGGTTGTTCACTCATGAAATTTACAATGGGAAATCAAATCCGCAATCGCCAGGTTGGTCAAGTGAAACCAGATCATCTGGTCGTCAAACTTGACATCGAATGGTTGCAATACGTAGAGCAAGGACGCGTACTTGGACTTACCGGAGACAGACACTACAGACTTGAAGTGTGAACTCGATTTAAATATCAAATCTCAGTGCAAATTTATTTGGTCGGTCATATTAATTTACTACTTCAGTATATTGCTTCAAGTTTCCAATAACGGCGATAAATTTCCATTAAGTACAAATTTTGGAAGAATCGTGTCCTTGCATATTGCACTGAATGTTGCTGACCTTTTCGAATGACTGTGAATTATTTATACGTCTACTCACTTCTGCATAAAATGATATTTCATTAAAAACAAGAACTTTTAGTAACGTAGGACTATCGTACATTCTGAAAAACTTTCCACGATCGCGCAGGGAATTACAATCACTGCAATAATGAATAAAGGTCACAGTGCATTTGCATCATTTATAAAGGATCGGTAAGGTTTTCAACTATCAAGAGGCTATCATTGGAAAGTTTTTCAATGCAAATTTAGTTAGGTAAATACTATCATTTCAAAGTAATCAAATTACAACAATTAAAATATATTAAAGGATCACTCATCGTTAAGTACTTCGAAATGTTATATAATTAAGAATTTTTAGATTAGTAGAAAAGAACAGTTCTAATTAGCAGAGCTGCACAACTACCGAAGAATTTCTTTTTACTTAATAAAAATAGTTTATTTCAGTACCTCTTAATTACATTGGCATTCTGAATAATTAAAAACCAGAGTAGTCGCTGACTCAAATAATTGTTTTAATATTAAAGGTATGACAATATTGCCTTCAATTACTCATTAAAGCTACTATTTCTACCTGCTTTTCCAGAAGTGAAGAACTAATTACTCGTTTCCCAAATAAGGATTTAGTAACGACATTGTATCAAGAACTTCAAGCATATATAGTTATAGATACACGTGATCAACGTCATGTTTTATTAAAATAGTTGCTCCATATATTGCACTAGGCGTTTTAAAGCTATTCCAAAAGACAAAATAGTTGTGGATAATATTAGTTGTATAGTTTTTCTTCTTCACCATTTAGGCATTACTGCCTGTTCATTTTCCACTTTCCTTTAGTTGAAGTAAGTTGTCACTCCATCTCTTTTGAGGTCTTCCTATGCTTCTCCTCCCAGCGAGTGATCTCTTAGCTGCTTCACCAGTGCTTGTGAATTTCTCGTTATCTTTGAATCGCTTGTGGACTAGTATTTTGGACCCAACATATCTAGGGTCAGCACCGAGGGGTATTCGTCGAAAAAATATTATGTACACTAATTCCCAAGATTGTTAGGAATTCCTCTAATTCCATAGTAATTCCCTAGCAATTCTCCTAATTCCTTACTAATTCCCCTAATTCTCTTGTAATTTTCTAATTTCCTACTAATTCCCCAGTAATTCTTCTAATTCCTTACTAATTCCCCTAATTCCCTACCAATTCCCTTGTAATTTTCTAATTCCCTACTAATTCCTTAGTAATTCTCCTCAATCTCCACAACGATAACTAGTAACACCCTTAGTATAATACTAGTTATTCTAAGATAATAACATCAACGTGACCATATTAATATCTACTCTTCAATTAAATAAAAAAAATTAAGTAAGATAATTAGATCTAGAAGATGTATGTTGGAAATAGCGGTTAGGATTTCGAAGTAAACCAATTTCTATGTGGTCGAAGTTTCGACAATTTTATTTCGTCATCCTCAGGATTCTGAAGATAAGCAAACAAGGATTCCTAAGTCTATACATACAGACTAAGTATGGGTCATTCCTAGAACCGCCAAAACACCAGTCCTATAATCGCTTAAATGTACAATTAGCTATCGTAGTTATAACTCGATATTTTTTGTTAAAACTTTTTGTTTGTTTATGTAAATAACCTTGCGGATGGCGAAATAAGATTGTCAAACCGTCGACCATATAGATTTCAACCAAATTTCTTCAAAATCCTGACCCCAGTTCTCAAAGTACTACTTCTACTTTGAACTACATGATTGTTAAAACAAAATCTTGAAATAATTAGAAATTGTGGAAATGTTTGCAATAATACCCCATGAAAAATGAATATTTTATTCACATAAAATACAGCGTGAGAGTGTATATCTACGGTTAATATTGAGGAAGTCCAACATTTCTAATTAAAATAGCCTGATTCAAGTTAGATTGATAGGACCGTAGAAGATTAAACCTTTATGTGTATTATCAACGTCTTCCTTTCGATGCCAAATAAAAAAGTTGAGCTGGGCTTTTAAAAACTTTATTTTGTATTGCTCGTTTCCACTATCTTAAATTATGTGACCAATGAAAAATGACTGGCCGTTGAAAACTTCGTAATAGTTCTATTCTATCTAATTTCATTTCCAGTCCTGTTTTGCCTAAGACGTCTTTAGATCCGGACTGAAAAAATTCTCCCAAACTATCAACCGAGTCGGAATCGTCGAGTGCCATATATGTCCTTCTAAGTCAAGGGTTGAAGTCGAGTCAGTGTCATTTGTTTTATTCCTTTTCTGTTGCTTCTTGTTGGTGACTTTAGAGGTTGAGGTTCAATCGATCGATACTAACTCTTGCGTTTGATCGATTCAAAGCCAGTAGCATAAATTATTTTTTAATTATTGACGACTCACTATGAACGATGAATTTTAACTATGGTGATTTTTCGAATAATCGTTGGCTACCCACATTTTCGGGGAAATCCTTCAAGGTGATGTTTCAGAAGAAGTTTAAGTTGAATTGCTTTCATTAACAATTAATTCCAAAAGCATATCATCCCCATTATTTAGATTTGTTTTTACTAGATCTATGTCAATTTCGTTTTCTTCATTTTCGACTTCGTTCTCGCCCGCAGCGTCGTTCTTGCTCGTGCCTATCATGTTGTCCTTTGTACGTCCAGAATTCTAATGAAATTTCAGGAAAGGAACATGTATGTATTTCCAATCATTGTCTTTTGCATCGATACCAAGTTGTTTCCTGTAAGCTAAAGCATTCTGAAGAGCTTTTTCGACTTCGGGCTTTATATCCAAATTAAGAATTTTTTCTTCAGGTAGTATATTTTTTTCTTTTATTTTTGTTTTCCCTTGGAAAGGTAAACGTCTCCATAAATTGTTGGTGGTACTCATATCATTCATTGTTTTTAATCTCTCAATTTGATTCAGCATGTTCTTTATACTAAAATTGGTTACTGCGGAATAAGTGGAGGTCATTGATCTGACAGCCTTAAATAGAGATTGACGTGTTTGATGCAACCACAGGTCTGGACATATTAGGTTTTAGTTTACTGCTTTTGAGAGTCAATATAAGTTTAATCAAGGCGTATCTGTTCAGCACAATGCAAAGGTAGCAATTACTGAATGAGAGTTGTATCTTCTTTGGTAGTTTACGCTACCTATAATGCTGGCTCTCCATATTCTAGTAAAAATACAACATACCAGATGTGATATAATCTGATACTCAATTCTATATAGGGGCCCAAAGAAGACCACTCAATATAGTGCATATGTTAAGGTAAGACACAGACTCCTCATTCTGTGGAAACACATTCAATTATTTTCAAACTGCACATTTTTTGTATAACCACCACTATTTTTCAATAAATATGGGTTTTAAATTAAATACTTCTGATTGGAAATCCCTATTCATAGCAATCATAGAAAAGTAAGAAATAGTTTAGTAAAAGTTTATTTTGAGTAAATAAATAAAATGAAAAGCCGAATAGAGCAGTTGGTAGAACGTTAGGCTGACATAAACAAGTCCTCCATTCGAATCCACGGTGGACGTAATTTTTTCACCTTGGCCGTTGATTCAAGTCCGGTGAGACTAGGGTGATTTGATGTTAATTTGACGTATTTCTCCTTACCAGGGTACGGACAGATTATTGTCCCCTATCACTCTAAAGTACTTCTGAATAGAATATATACTTTATCTCTTTGTTCAGTTTTAGTAACAATAACTACAGTATTGACATTGCTAAATTATAGATTATGTTTCATCGTGATTCGCGTATATTGGAGTAAGATGGGTATAAAATAACTTCATTATTGGTTAAATAAACATGATAACAATTCCGCCTAATTTATTTGTACATGCTAAGGCCCATCACTTTTCCATCATGCAGATCCAGAAATGTAGAGCATAGCAAATAGTTTTCTTTAATATAATACGATAAAGTACCTCCGAATATTTTTTTTCGGAAACTTTTATAGATATATCAATTGAAAGTTAATGCCACTCTTTTAATTAACAGATACGTCAAATTGACATCAAGGCACCCTAGGTGAGACCATTGACATTTGGGCATCATATTAATTATGCTCTTCTTATAACCACAGACCTAAGAGACAGAATAACAAGGTCAGCACATCACCAAGATACACACCTGACACAATGGTTGCTACGAAAGCACAAAACCGAGCTCCAACTTTGTAACTCGGAGCACTGCACCGCCAGACGCATGCGTACAAATCATCAGCCTTTATACCAGTAGGTACAAAGAGGTTACTGATAATGCATCCATACATACATAAACTAAGTTCAATGTATACATTTAAAAATATAACAATAATAACATAGATTGAAAAGGTTACAAATAAGTTTCAATTGTCTTTTTTAATTGTAGAATTGTATTGTAAAAAAATCAGGGTAGCCCAATTAAAAAATAAAGTAAAGCATTATTTTTGGAGGCACCTTCAAAAAACAGGGTGTTTGAAAAGAGGTTAATAAACTTCAAGGGGTGATAATACTCAACAAAATCAGATAAAATTTTCAGTAAACATATGTTCGAAAAGCGTTCTAAGAGAGCTACAGCCCTGAAAAAGGTAATAAAAACCGATTCTATTTAATTAGAATAATAGGTATACACGTGCGAATCACTGAACCAATTTAACAATGCACTTATTTACCCTAAGGAAAGCGTGTAGAGAAGTACTGTAGTGTGGGAGACGTTTACATTCGTTACTAAAGATGTAGAGTTATGTCTAAAGTTGCGTGCTCTGCGCTGCACTTCCTCACATTCATCCCTAATTCCTCAAATAATTCCTTTAATTCCTTAACCAATTCCCCTAATTCCTCAACCAATTCCCCTAATTCTTCCACTAATTTCCCTTATTCCCCAACTAATTTCCCTAATTCCCCAACTAATCCCTCTAATTCCCAACTAATTCCTAGAGCTTGTACACCAAAATTCCCCCGCGGAATACCACTCGGTCAGCACCATAAAAATATAATTTTGTTTATTTTTGCGTTAACTTAGAGATCACTAAAAGTAATAATTTGTACAGTTCAGGTTTTACACTTGACGAAAATGGAACCTAACAGATACAGGGTAAATGTAAAAAGAGTCAAAAAGGGCAACAATAATTGCGTTCTGTTTAAGATCCGCTCATCGCATAGATTCGAGAGATGCCGCATGCCTCAATGGAACCCACGGGTGGAACTAAGAGCGCGTTCGTAGGCGCTGACGTTCGAATCTCACCACCAGCAATGTTTTCTTCATTTGAAAATTGGTGTAATTTGCATTTGCAAGTGCTTTTTGTTATGGTTATAGTATTATTAGAAACGTTAAGATATTTTTACCCCTAGTTTTTTTAATTATGTAGTGTCACAACATCCATTCTCTAGGAAAATTCTGAGTAAAGCCCTTTACAGATTTTCCTCCATTTTCATTATAATCTTCTCACCCCTCGCGTCATACATATAACGGAAAGCTTCTTCACCGACTACTTCGTCATGAATGTCTTGTAAAAATAACATTTCTAAATATAACAAAACAAACATGTACGCCTGTACGGCTTTGTGAGTACTATGTTATTCCTAATGCATAGAATTTGCACCATGTCATGTTTAAGAAATGTGTAAAATTACTTCTACTAAGAATAATTATAAATAAAGGTCACAGTGGACGACTTGCTTCCTCTTTGTTTATTAACTGTATAGAGACGGTTTTAAATGTGCCAGAGTATAGACTTATATTTAAGCTATTTTATTAAAGCGATATCCTGTTTAGTTTGCCTTTTATATATTGTACTCGCAATAATCGATCGAAAGGAAAAAGATTTTGTGTAGAAGACACATATTAATAACATGTTTACAACAATAAGAGAAAAAGGAAGAAGAATTATAGGAATTGTGTTAGAAACTTTTGTTGGTTTCAACATGTTGAAATATATAGAACTTATTTTTTGTATTAATATTTCGGATTTTTCTTTAAATTCATTGCAAAACTACTATACTTGTTATTTATATTAGAAATTAGATTCATATTATTTTTTATACGCGTATGCAATTATGCATTGATTAGAATTAACAAATATACAAATAAGGGTCCCAACTATTTATTGTATGGTGTAAAATCTATGTACTATATTAGTCATGAAAAAAAAAAGTTAATTTTTTTGTGTGGCTAATAGTCCAGTCACTATGTCATTTTTGCTTGAAAGTGAAGGGAAATTTTTTTTTTTTTTTTTTTTTTTTTTTTATTAATTGCTTTACAATCTGTCCGTAGTGGACAATAAGTAAATGTTTTGACAGTATTACTTAATTAATAATATGGAACATAACTTGTTGAAAATAGTTCATTAACAATTTTCTTATCACTTTACTGATTTGTCTGTTTATAGCTATAACACTACACACGCGGAATCATTCAAAACGATGGGGTAAATCTGACGGCTTGTATCTCTTGAGTCTTGGTTCCTCATCATCACTTTCAAGTAGGCACTCTACTAATGTATTTGGGTGAGCGGTGATACGATCGTGATAGCGGATGCTGTATCTTTGGATTTCTTCGTTAATTGTGGCAATTTTGAGGTCGCGGCGTATAACCTCATTCGGTACGTACCACGGTGCATTAACAATCAGTCTTAATGTTTTGGCTTGAAATCTTCTCAGAATGTCTATATTGGAGTTACTTGCGGTCCCCCACAATTGTATGCCGTAGGACCAAACGGGTTTGAGGATGGCCTTGTATATCAGTAGTTTATTATCTAACAGTAATTGAGATTTACGTCCTATGAGCCAGTACGTTTTTCGAAGTATTTCACCTAACTGTTTACGTTTTGTCCATATGTGCTTTTTCCAGGTAAGCCTTCTATCCAGGTGGATCCCTAAATATTTGACACTTTCAGCAGTAGGAATCTGTTGGTTATTAATTGATACGGGTGGACAGGTTTCTCTTCTTGTAGCAAAAGTTACATGGGTCGATTTGTTCTCATTAATTTTAATGCGCCATTTTTTGATCCACAGTTCTATTAAGTGTAGGTGTCTTTGAAGATTGTGGGTTGCTATTTGCGGATCTGAATGAGAGGCCAGCACTGCAGTATCGTCGGCGAATGTGGCAGTCATTGTCTCTCTCATAGTTGGTAGGTCGGCAGTAAATAGTAGGTATAGTAGTGGGCCCAGTACACTACCTTGGGGGACACCCGACTTAATGGGAAATAATTTTGTCTGGAAGTCACCATGTTTGACTAAAAAGTGTCTGTCAGTGAGGTATGACTTGATAAGTTGGAAGATATCTGGAGGTAGATTTTGTTTGATTTTGTAGAGTAGACCATCATGCCATACCTTGTCAAAGGCTTGAGAGACGTCAATAAATACTGCTGAACAATACCTTTTATCTTCGAAATCTTTTGTGATTTTGTCTACGATTCTGTGGATTTGTTCAATTGTGGCATGTTGTTTTCTGAAGCCGAATTGGTGATCAGGTATTAAGTTGTTTGTGAGAAGTATCGGTGTTATCCTTTTCAGTAGCATTTTTTCGAAGACCTTAGAAAGTATCGGCAGCAGACTAATTGGTCGGTAGGATGATGCGACGTCTTTGGGTTTGCCCGGTTTAGGGATTAGAATGATTGTACCAACTTTCCATTGTGGTGGGAAGTATCGCAGTTTTAGCATTGCATTAAACAGATAGGTTAGAAATCTAAAGCCCTTGTCCGGGAGAGCCTGTAAAACCTTACCAGTGATTAAATCGTACCCTGGTGCTTTATGTGGATTCAAGTTGGTGGTAATCTCTAATTTGGTCTCAGCTATAGTGAACTGCTTTACTGGAAGGCACATCTGGAAAGGTGATTCTAAGTACCGTTGGATTTCTTCTTCTTCTTCATTGGAAATTACAGACTCAAAAGGAGTAAAGACTTTGATTAAGTGGTTTGCGAAGACTATCGCCTTGTCTTGGTCGCTACGAGCCCAATTTCCATTGTCCGAACGAATTGGTGATTTATGCTGTTGTGGTTGCTTTAGCCTTCTAGTTGCCCTCCAGAGCGAATATTCCGTTGCTTCCGTGGGTGACAGATGTTTCAAGTAGTTTTCCACTGAATTGTTTTTAATGTTAGTAAGTAATTGTTTGAGGGCTGCTGCTGCTTGGTTTAACCTGCGTTTATCAGCTGGGTGCCTTGTCGTTTGCCATTGTCTACGGAGTCTACGCTTTTCCGCGATTTTTTGTTTCACGACTACTGGGCAAGCACTGTTTGCTATGTGCTGGGTTCTGATTGGGGTAGCTTGCCAGGCGGCTTGCTGAACGATGTTGTTGAATTGTTCTACTGCTAAAGTCAACTCTTCCTCCGTTTTTAACGAAATGTCTAGGTATAGCGAATCTTCTATTATATCTGTAAATAGATCCCAGTTGGTACGTTTAGTGCTCAGGGTAGGTGCTTTCTCGCTAATTAACACTTGTGATCCTAGCGTGATTAGAATCGGCGAATGGTCGGCTGATAAGTCAAGGCAGGATTCGACTTTTAGATAGTTGATATTGATGCCTTTAACTACACAGAAGTCGAGTAAGTCTGGCAGTTTATTGGAGTCCGATGGCCAGTACGTTGGCTCACCAGTAGACATATGCTGCAACCCTTTGTTATTTATTGCTTTAAGCAGCTCCCTTCCTTTGGTCGTTGTTAACCTCGATCCCCATTGCACATGTTTGGCATTGAAGTCACCGGCTGATATAAATCTGACGCCCAAAGTTTGAAAGTAATGTTCATAATGTTCCTGCTTATTATTGTGACGCGGCGGGCAGTATGCTGCAGAGATTACTAAGGGCCCTCTCCTGTCTTCTACCATTATGGTTGTAGCTTGAATGTGATCTTTTTTATATTCCTCAAGTCCATAATGCTTGATAGAATTTTTAACGATTAGAGCTGTACCTGCATGAGCTCCGTTATCCGGGTGTAGTGTTACGTATACCATGTACCCTGGTATTCTTATGTAGCTTCTGGTTGTAAAATGAGCTTCCGATATTAGCATGATGTCGATATGTTGGTTTGTGAGAAAAGATATCAATTCATCTCTATGATGTAACAGCCCGTTGGCGTTCCACTGTGCTAATCTAAGCTGTTGATCCATTATTAAATTTTGAGACTAGAGTTGTCAGTAGATTTAGCATAGTTCCCATTTGCTCTATTAAACTTTTCATCATTTTCTTCAGCTCGCTTATATCATCTGACTGATTGTTTGTTGGGTGTTGTTGCAATGATGTTGGTAAATTTGTGGGGTTAATACCTCGTAAAGCTTGAGCATGGGTAAGATTTGGTTGGACTTGTCGCGCTACATACTGGGTTGGTCCAGGCTGTTTATTTCTGAGAGGGGGGAACATTCTTTGTTGCAATTCTTTGTAAACGGAACAGCCTCTGTAATTAGCCGGGTGATCTCCATTGCAATTGACACATTTTACGTCTTTACTTCGTTCTTTACGTGGGCAGGTAGAAGTTAGGTGATTGCCAGCGCATTTGACACATCTAGGGCTTCTACTACAGAAATTTTTTGTGTGCCCAAACCTCTGGCAAATAGCGCACTGGGGGGCTTGTCGTTTTGGATGGGGTGGTTCAATGGTAACTACCGAGTGAGCGAGTCTAGTAATGTCATATACATTTTTATTGTTTTCAGCAGGTTTGAGTTCAATGAAGAAGAGTGGTAATTCCTTTTTTGTAATTCTTTGTTTGGCATTCCATATGTTAGTGACTTGATGGCCATGTGTCTTGAGCTCTTCCTTCAGTTCATCTACGTTGGTGGTCGGGTGGATATTTCTAATTACTGCTCTGAAAGACCGCTCCTGCTTTGTTTGGTAAGTATGAAATTCCGTATTTTTAGCTGCTAATGCTTTAGTTATTACTGAGTATTTATCCGAGGTTTTCAGTAAAATTTTTACTTCGTCGTTGTGAAGGACTTTTAGTTCGTATTCATTTTTCGCTAATGATTCGAGCAGTGTAATTAGGGGTTGAATTATTTTTACTCCAGCTACGAAGATCGGTGGGGGTTTGGGATCCGTTTTTGGGACATTTTTATTTTGCTCCGCTTCAGTGTTTTCTTCGTTTAATACTTCATATCGATTGGAAGGGTTCAGCCAGTAGTCCGCTTGTTTGGGAGCTTATTCTGTTGTGGCGTTTTATCATTGGCATCCTTACGGGCGCGTTTTTTATTTTCGACTATTTTCCATTCCGGGTCACGGATTGCTTGTGGTGGTTGTGATTGTTGATAAATAGCGTTGCTTTGACAAGATAAATTGGAAGGTGGAAAATTATTTGATGGCTGCACGATATCATTTATAGAAAACGAGGTAAATGAATTGTTTACAGGCTGTTGCTGCATGTGCTGATAACCATGCGGTGCATATTGAGGTTGGTAATTTTGGTCTATTTGCATAGGGCAAAACTGTTGATTTGTATTTATTGTTGCATTAGAGGGGTAATAAAAGGCCATAATGGCCTTATAATTAAAGGTGTACACTTACTGTGCAGTTAATTGAAGAAATTTTAGTTGAGTAGCTTAAGAATTTACTTCTTGACCCTAAGGTCGCACTTTTCTTATCGTTCGATGCCAGCCGCACACACACGGATGTTTATGCTTCAAGAATCAAACGTTAACTGAAGGGAAATTTGAAATTTCTTTTTTGGGGTATTGGTGAGGTCCAGCAAAGCTTAACTTAAAGTTGTCGACCAAAATTTCCTATGTGCTATTTCCGCTATCTTGATAAATGGGTGCGTTTGATTTTTTTGTGATAAATCGGTTCCCGTTAACACTACATGAAAATAATGTAGACATTTTTGTAAGAATTTTGAATGTTCTACAATTTATGTTCTATTACTTTTTCGCGTAGGAGCGATATTTGTCGAGATATCGAACACGAAAGGAGAGCGTGAAAGGGTCGAGAATTTTTTCCAGCTTCTTGGCTTGTGTCTCATTTCTCTTTCTATTTAGCAAAAAAGTAGCCATTATCAAACTTATAGAGGTTGAAAATAGCTTCAAATTGACCTATTATAAATTGATATGCGACTAAAATTACGACTTGTAGAAAGGGCCAAAGTTGTCAAGTTGGCGCGTAATTTTTATTTCATGTATCGTACTATTACGTAGATGACATAACAAACTTCATTGCATTATTGAAATCATTATATTTCATCAAGTAGATAGTATACAGCATTATATGATTGTATATTAATAATAATAAAAATAATAATAATAATAATAACGAAGGTCTTTATTAAATTATTACAAAATTACACAGAAAAAATAAACGTAATATTGTCTTGGGCGAAGTTCAACTTGATAGAAAAACAGATCTATTCGCTGTTCTTCCACTTAACCCGGTGAAAAACAAAAGGAAAAGAAAACAAAAAATCCAACGATCTGCTTTGGCGCCAGGCGAAATATTACTCACAAAACAGCTATGGCGGTGTTTAGTGATGTAGCAATTTAAAAAGTGTTCTATTTTGACCCTAATAATTAATTCATTGATGTTTATCCATAAAATTTTGAAAAATAGCTTTTTAAATTTTTACGTACAATAGCCTTTTACTACATTTGGTAACGAATTATAGCATTTAGTTATTCTGTAAGAAAACGA
Organism: Agriotes lineatus; assembly: GCA_940337035.1. Taxonomy (NCBI): domain Eukaryota; kingdom Metazoa; phylum Arthropoda; class Insecta; order Coleoptera; family Elateridae; genus Agriotes; species Agriotes lineatus. Next base: position 41,314 of record CALNHX010004631.1, on the reverse strand, counting down.
TCGTTTGCAAAATTTTGACTTATGTTGAGGTGGAGTCAGCGTTCCTTTAAATCTTATATTTAAAGTATGTACGTCGGTTCTAAACTTTATTTTGTTGTATAAGTAACTCGGTGATCTACTCAAGATCTTGTGGAAAAGACATGCAGAATGAAAGAAGCGCCTTTCTTTCGTATTTAGCCAGTTTGAATCTTTCAGCTTATAAGAAATTCTTTCATATTTTCGTATTCCAAACATGAGGCGTAAACATGAGTTCTGAATCTTCTGAATTCTAGCAACATTAAAGCTACTTAAATGCGAATGATAAACAACGTCACAATAATCAAAACAGGACAAGATTAATGCATTACACAAAACGATTTTCACATTTACAACTTAAAAATTGTATTGTGATAAATAAGTTTCAAGGACCTATATGACTTCTGCAGACATTTTGAAATATGTTTAGTAAATTTAAAATCATTATCAAGATAAAGACCCAAGTTTTTGACATCATCAGAAACTGGGATTCTATCCTGGCCTACTAATAAATTTAATTCATTAGAAATTTCTAAACCGATCTTCTACAGCAGATACGTCAAAAATAACAATTTACGTATTGGCTACTTGAAATATAACGATTCTCATGATGCAATGAAATTTATTATGCCATTTATGTAGTAGTACGATACATGAAATAAAAATTAAGCGCCGACTTGACAATTTTGGCCCGCTCTACAAGTCGTAATTTTGGTCGCATATCAATTTATAATAGGTCAAATTGAAGCTATTTTCAATCTCTACAAGTTTGATAATCACTACTTTTTCGCTAAATAGAAAGAGAAAAGAGACGCAAGCCCAGAAGCTCGAAAATAAATCTCGACCCTTTCACGCTCTCCTTTCACGTTCGATATCTCGACAAATATAGCTCCTACGCGAAAAAGTAATAGAACATAAATTGTAGAACATTCAAAATTCTTACAAATATGTCTACATTATTTTCATGTAGTGTTAACGGGAACCGATTTATCGCAAAAAAATAAAACGCACTCATTTATCAAGATGGCGGAAATAGCACATAGGAAATCTTGGTCGACAACTTGAAGTTAAGCTTTGCTAGACCCCCCAAACACCCCAAAAAAGGAATTTCGAATTTCCCTTCACTTTCCAGCAAAGGTCTTATTTTTGGACATAGTGACTGGACTATAATATGCATTCAACAAGAGAGCAATACAACGTTTTATCCAACACCTCTCGTAAATCTCTTTAAATCATGTAATTTTTTTCTGACACTTTTTACACTGATATCGCATTTGATATGCTATTAATAAAACTTAGAAATTACAAACAAGCCTTGAGTTAACTGTTGTGTAACAAACCTATAATTCTGTATGTGTGTATGTGTACTATACTGCTCCACATTGTTGAAAAATCTGGATTGCTTTTTCAAAATTCTTCCTTGAGGTTATGAAATTGAGGTGCATGCGTTATTGTTATAGTTAGTTAGACAGTCCCAGCTCCAAAATTTAAAATGAAGATGCTTATTCTTCTAAAACATTAACAATCAGACATAATTTAATATTTGAAGTCGATGCCCTCTCTATGTTGTTAGAGCCGACTTACAGTATCAATAATTTTGATGTATAAAACGCAGGACGTATACAGGGTGATTCACAAGTATGGCCATTAAATTAATTACGTGTGTACTGACCTCAGAAGTACATTGCACCAAAGATTAATCGCATATAGAAAAAGATCATATTAGGATCTGATGCAAACTTTTGGGAACGACTTGCTCACATCAAAACCTTTATTAGGTAAATCACATAAGAGTACACTAACCGCTTACCAAATATGGTTGAAATATACAAACGACTGTTTTCCTTCGACGTTTTATCCAAATTCAGTTTTATCGGAACCACCTGGCGAAATTATGTTCATAGAAATTCATTCCAGTGATCATCAATCAGTTTAAGCAATTATATATTTTAATCTTTGTGGGGTTATTATTAATTTATGAAGTATAGCTTATTATGCACAGTTATTCTGTTTGATGTCCTCTAAATACCCTTAAATTTAATGATTATGCAGGGTGATTTTTAAGTCAATTCTTTCTTTTTACCAGGATATAAATAGAGCTTAAAAAATAAGCATTTTTTTTCTTTACCACTTTTGCGAAATATGAAAACTGATGGAGGTACAGGGAGTTAAAGTTTCAAATTAAAAACTAAAATTACTTAACAAAAGTTAATCTAACTTAAATGATATGTTCAAAATGATCACCATTCGCTTCTACACATACGTTCCGCGTATAGGATGTTACGCTCATTTTGACATTTTCCTATTTATTGATTGAAATAAATTAGTCAGATTTGGTTATTTGCTTTATTTACCTAAAAATACAATACTTTACTTGGGATAGGCAACTTTGTTAACATCTACCTTTAATTTCAAACTTAATGCTACACTGCTGTTATCAGTTCAGAGCACTCTGCATTCTTTAGTTTTTACGTTGGCCAACTTTCCAATTTTTGGGAACTTTGATAAGCTGAATTGGGCTGGTTTGGAGCATTTTTTGGCCATTTCCTGGCAAGTCTTGCGTTATGAGAGTTGAAATTGCTTCCTATGGGGGCTAGTCTCGCGGCTTTTGGAAGCCATCTTCATAGTTGGAAGGATTTAGAGGCTCCGCATCCCTTGCTGGAATGTTCCGGAGATTGGTATTGGTGTCTCCGGCATTCGTTTCGTCACAGACGGATTTCTTGGGACGTTCACACTTCGCACGCTTGGCTTAACGAGTTGGCTGCACAACATCTTAAGGTTCGTACATGGTGTTTGCCTACGTTTCCCTCTTTTGAATGCCGTAATCTATTTGGACAAATTTGTATTTTTAGCCTTTGAAAATCTGCTTTAAAAATCTGGAAATGGATCGTATTTGCCATTGATTTTTGGATCCACCCAGGAAAATTCTTTGTTAATTGGAATTGGTTCGCTTACCTCGTTTGGGTACTATGTGTATTGAGGCATTTGGTACTGACATCGCCTACTCGCCACCCTCCCTGCGACGCTCGCTATGCTGTCGGAAGTCGGCCCCTGCTCCGTATGACCTTGGCGCACCAGGTGCTTCGGAGAAGCTGTTGGCCTGTGTTCGGCCCTGGAAAGCAGCATGTGTGAATCGTATGTAACATGATAAGGTGTGTATATGTGTACTAGCGTAACAACCGCTTAGCTAATTGTAGGCATTTCATATAGTAGTACTTGCATTGTAGGATTATTTGTGTGTAACTTGCATTAGGGCATATTTTGCTTACCGTTGGATTGCAGTAAATGTGATGAAGCCCGTTTTGAACTGGGCCCTGTAACGTAACAAAACATTCATATATGCTGTTGAACTATTTTAAGACAGTTTAGCTTACCTAGATCATAGGCTAGCTGTACATTTACACAACTTTGGCAACTGCATTTGACAACTTAATTGCAGAGGTTAGTTTCTTGAATGTCATTAGGGTGTAGGGTTGTAACTAGTGAACAGCTCACGGTAGTTTAATGCTTAAATTTCGGGTATTCGTAAATCGTTTTGGGCTATTTGATATTTTAGCTTTTGTTAGGAGCATAATTCAAGCCGTTGCTTTGATTAGTCATATAAGAACATGATGAGTTTAAAACAGAAACCGCCACGCCCTGTATGATCATACAACCGTAACAACGGGCTTCGAGCCTTTGAAATCTTGACGTCACATTTAAATTGTAAGCTAACATTCGGGGTTGTAGTTAGCACTTCTTTTGCTTGCATAGCTCTAGTTTATTGTTAGCCCTTGTTGGTTATAGATTTATATGAAATGTATTGATGCAGTGCCTTTGCCGATTTTAACGTGTTTATTGTTGGTATATTGATTTCTATATGGATATTTGCTTATTGCTATATTGTTTGATCTTGGTTGATTTTGTTTGTTGTCGAGATTGATGATTTGCCTGTTTGTGTTTGATTTTGTATGTGACGCACTATAGTACCAAGTTGAATAAAGCTGTGATATTTTTATTGGTCGTTGCTATTTTGTTTATCTTGCTGGTTTTTATCTTAGACCTTGTGTACGGTCCGGCACAAGGATTGGATCTGAGTCGAGGACCTGGCGCCCTCTCCTATTTCTTTTTTATTCTCTTTCAGCATAGTTGGAACCCTGCGACCCTCGCGGCGAGCTAGCCCAATTAGGCCGATAGTTACCAGCCGGCAAAATATCTAGTATAACTTTCGCCACAAGGTAAGGCCGACCGTCTATCTTCCCTTACAAGGAGCGATGCGGCAGCGGCATTTTGACGACACTCTCAGTAAATAATAAGCATATTCACTAATTTATTATTTTCATAAACTTGAACCATTATTGTAGCAATAATGTTAATAAAATTACAATGGAAAACTAGTCGACATTTCATTGCTTGAGAACAGAGATAAACAAAAATAAAATAGTCCAGCCTCCTTTGCGCCAACGTTTAGTTTTTAATTTGAAACTTTAACACCCTGTACCTCCGTTAGTTTTCATATTTCGCAAAATTGGTTAATGAAAATAATGCTTATTTTCTTTAAGCTTTATATCCTGGTAACAGGAAAGAATCAACTTTAAAAATCATCCTATATATATATATATACCGTGCGTCCACGAGACTACGCACCATGGCGCTGGAGTGATGATAGTTTATTTTAAAGATCTACTCTTCCAGTGGCAATTGATAGTCAAACGGTTGCTAAGCATTGACCATTAAAATTGAACTTGCAAGTAACAAATAAAGTGCCTTCGAACGTTTCTGAATGGCCATGGCTATACAACGATGAATAGTATGTTGGTGGTACTGTAAGTCTATGTCAAATTTGAGGTTAGCAGGTTGGGTTTTGCGTCAGTATGTGTCAAAACTGACGCAAAACCTAACCTACTATCGTCGAATTTGACACCATACGTCAAGTTGAATACGACTAATCGTATTGCCATAGAAAAATAAATATAATAGGGTTTGTCATTAAGCTGTTTTCGTAAAAGCAAGAGCTGATCTTTGGGATAAATTAACGTTGCTTTGATTCCATGGTGCGAAACCCTGTGGACACACGGTATATATAGATCCCTGTATCCTTCCTGAACCAATTGTAATTGCTAACAATTCTGAACCACCAGTAAAATTAATAGTTATAGGCTTATTTGCTGCGTATACACGTTTGTTGCCATCCTTGTTTCTCAATTGTAAGAAGTATACACATAAAAGACAATGAACTAAATCGAACATTTATACAAAATAGAAGATACATTCCTGAGCCAAATGATTGTGTACTGTCCTGAACCATATGTATACACACTTTTGATACACGCCATACAATCCTGATCCAAGTTATTTTTAGAATGTTTATTTACATACTCATGCACCTACGCAGTTCTGATTCGCTTTCTTTCTAGCATATTTATAATACTTACAAGTTTGATACATCCCATACTGCAATACTGATCTTTATTTTTAACCTACTCAGGAATGTCAGTAGAAAAAATTGTTTTTATATAAGAGGGTAACCTAAATACGTAATTTGAAAACAATATCCCGCATACTTACGATTTTTATAGCTAAATAATCCTCTTTCGGTGGTAGCATTATTTTTAACTTTAGACAGATATGTAATAAGAAAAAGTTGTTTCTCATTAAAAGAGCCGCCTAAATACGTAATATGAATACAATATCCCACATAATTATGAGTGTTACTTACAGCTAAATAATAGATACTTTTAGGTAAAACATCGGAGTGAGAAAAATATTTTTTATTAGCTTTATTTTTAACTTCAGACAGAAATATCATTAAAACAACGTGTTTCTAATTAAGAGACTAGCTTGAATATGGACCTAATAATAATATTATGCATATCACTTTGATATGACAAGATGAAAATTAGGTACAGGCAAACATTAAAAGGTACTTTAGTTCGCGAAATCGGGTACTCTTGTATGAAGTCGCTAAAGCCAAGCCTTTGTCTAAAAATCGTCTTATTTTATTTAATTTTTAGATAACATATCATATCAAGTAGCCATATGTGACTTTGTTCAGCATTTATTTGCCGTCCTGTCAGATTTTTGTTATTTTCAGGTGTAATAGATAATTCGCAAAATCCTACAACGCTTTAATCATAATATGCATAAAAATACGTCTATATCAAAGTACAGCATTTTCTTTATTTAAAATTGTCAACAGTAACATTAGAAAAGTTGTATAAGAAATTATTCTATGATTAATAAACAAATAAACAATCATTAAATGAATCATGAACATAAAACAAAACTGAATTGCGGTCCTATTTAATTTTTAATTTGCCGGTGTAAATATTGTAGACCACTGCCTTGATGGATGTCCATTTTCTTTTTTCAAATAATATCGGATGTAAATCTACAAATTTCTGTACTTCGAATTGTTTCGGGGGTTCTTTTCTTTTAATATGTCCCGCAAAGTGGGGAGAGAATTACCTTCTAAATCTATATTTTGCACTTCTTCCATAGATTGTGGAGGGTCTTGGATGAGTTCTTCAAAAACATCTTGATTATCCTCAATAGGCGTCAGTTGAATATCGATATCGTCTAATTGTTTTCCCTTGAAATTTTCAGCACCACCTTCCATCATTAATAACAGAAGCTTTGATACTTTGGCGGTTTGATAGATGTTGTCCGACATCCTGTACACATTACAATGTGTTCTCAGCGTGTGTCCCATAAACTTAGACAACTGCTCCATGTCGTTGTTGGAAAACTGTAAGAGTTGTGTGATTGTAGCTAAATGTTTACGTAGGAGTGTGGCCGTTATACTTTTTGCACGGGTTACACCACATTTTACTACAAATTTTTTCAAAGTTTTCATGCCATCTATGAATCTTTTACCTTTAGTGTGAAAAATATAATCGTTGTCTTTCACGAACTTGTCTCGTACGCTCACCAACAAGTCAAAGTGTTGTTTCATAGTAGGGGACAATAAAACTGGTACTCCACGACCACGCTTTCCTCTAATGATGAAACGGCTGAACGTATTTAGTAAAATTTTTTCAGTTTCTGTTAGACAGCTAGTGAATTCTGAATCTTGCTCAGAAGTGTTTAAATTAATCGTTTGGTAGGTCTGTAGCTTCAATTGTGCCACTTCAGCAGGACGACGTCTATTAAGAAGTAAAATTTGGGTGTAGAGAATATCTTTTAGTAGATAATAGGCATTAGCATCATTGTTGTCGTTTAGTTTATTATAATTTCCTTCAGCAGAACTAAATAGATAATTGTTCAATTTTTTTAGGTCAGTTGTCAAAGGAAGGAGCTCTGCTTTGTTCCATTTATTTTCATTTAAATTAGTGCCCGCTTGAGCCGAAACTTCGTCTGCCCATTGCGATACTATAAGACTTTTCAGTATTTTTACATCTTCTCGTTGTTTATTGGTGTTGGGTTTTTGAAGTAATTCAACAAAAGCCAAATCACAACATTTTTTAAGTAATGTCCCGAAATTCAGAGCTAATGTGGGAGAATCATATTTTTCAGTTTCATGATTATACTGCGCAATTTCATTGACTGCCTCGATTATCATCTTAAAATGATATCGACGCAGTACATCAATAAGTAGTTTGATATTACAGTCTCGCTGTTGTGCAAATTTCAACAATTTTGCCAATCGCCTAACATTCTGTCTAACAAGATCAAGATTCCCTTTACTTCTGCGACCCTTTAGATATGAGTAAGCATACTGACAAATAAGAGGATCTTTCTTTGCAATCAGTGAGATGTTATCTGCTCGCATACGTGGAAATAGTTCTATGTTTAATAATTGGTCATGTGTAAGTAAAGTTCCTAGTAATAAAGTCGTTTGACCATCACTTTGAGAAGTTTGTCTTTTTTGTAGGTTTAGTGTAGCGTTCTGAGGGCATCTTTTTGTGTGTCTGTATAGACTCTTTTTTTTATAAAACCCTAGACAGTGTTTGCAAGGTAGGAAGTCCTCATTTGTAGATGTGGCTATTCCCGACTTGAGTCTTTTAACAGGCCGTAGCCTAACGTTTGTTCGATTCCGAATAAAATTTCCCCTTTTCCGCAAGTATGAAAGCTGCATTCTTTTTTCTTTTTGATCTTTTACAGATAGTAGACGTGCTACGTCTATTTCGGAGGAATGCCATGAGCTGATATGTCTCGCAAAAGGCAAAACATCTTTTTCGCAAAATATATAGAAATCTCTACGGTCTTTATAATTTGGTTTCTCAACGTTTTCAACTGTCCCCTGAAATTAAAATTAAATATTTTAATTTTTATATTTTCGTTAAGGTATGTTTTTAATAATCATTAAATTTGTTCGTGGTTTTTCCCCCTATTAATTAACAAGTAGTAGTTATTTAATTTTTTAAAAAGTTATCCTATGGCGAGATTCGAACCCACCACCTTTTGCTAACAATGCAAATGCTTTTCCACTGAGCTACGTATCTTGGTACCAATGATACCAACAAACGATTCGAGTCTTACGGTCCTACGTAGCTCAGTGGAAGAACAGTTGCCATGTTAGCAAAAGGTCTTGGGTTTGAATATCGCCGTAGGATCACTTTTTAAAAAATTAAATAATTACTACTTGTTAAATAACGGGGGAAAACGCCACGAAAAATTTAATAATTATTGAAAATATACCCTAACGAAAATATAAAAATTAAAATATTATACAGTTATTGGCTGAAAAATATGACTTTCTTAGTTCAAAAATACCAAGAAACGATTCGAGCCTTGCGGTCCTACGTAGTTCAGTGGAAGAGCATTTGCCATGTTAGCAAAAGGTCGTGGGTTCGAATCTCACCGTCGGATAACTTTTTAAAAAATTTAATAACTACTACGTGTTAATTAACAGGGGGAAAAGCCACAAAAAAATTAATAGTTATTAAAATTAAATTATAACCTTCAGTCATTATCCGTTAATATGAAATATAAAACATATAAAGCATTTTGTGCACCACTAGTCTCAGAACGCATCGTTATTGGCTTATTTTTAGGTCGTGAAGTTAATTTTCTCCACCAAGGGAGAGAAAGTAAAATAAACAATTTTCACCGTGGTAACTAATAAATTGCTAAGTTACCAAATATGACTATTTTAATTTTGACGTTTTAAAGAGCTGTATTGTCAGGTTGACAGTTAAAATATTTTCGAAATTTGTTGGGAATTTAGGTATTAAGCTGTTTGGTAGTGCAAAAAATAGTATATACACCACGGTAGCGAATCGTCTTATAACCTTCGCGCTTTAAATACTTCGCGCTGCGCGCTCAGTATCTAATATGCGCTCAGGTTATAATACTGCGCTTCGCTACCTTGATGTATAATATACTATTTTACCTTGACTGAGTTTGGAACTGGGACTCCCTCAGTAGGCTGCTCCTCTGAGGGTCCATAAGGGTCTCTATTGTTTCTACTTGTGCTAGGTAAAATCGGAAAGGAAGAGGGCTCGAAACACGAGTCATGATTTGATGTTGGGTCTTCGTTGTAACATATTACTCCTTCTTACAAAATCTCAAAACTCTAAAATAAGTACATACTTTGTTAGATATATAGACTGGCACTCCCTCTGCTAATTTTTGGCCGAGTAAATGTAAAAAATATGCTTACTTTAGTTTCACTATCTCTGAATATTATTAGCCAAGTACTTTTGAACATCATTTCGAAGCAGTTGTTGAGAAACGTTACAAACTGTTGTATTTTTTACATTTACTATTAAAACTATTGTTCCTACCGAAGTGAAACTTTGACGTCATGCAGCAACACCGAAATTTTTTGTCTAGTACACTCTACACATACATGCAATTCGCAAACACCCCAGAGCAGACACAGAAAAGCATACCTTTTCTTCATCTGAGGATGGTGTATAATCAGGATCCGCAACTAAGTCATCTACGGAGGGAACTTTATCTAAAGCATTGTCGGAAATTGTCGAATTAATTACGGATTCTGTCGATTCTCTGTTTTCATCAGGAGATTTTTCTTTTTTTCTTTTCATTATTTGTAGACGCCGATTCTAGCACTGGAATGGTATCCACCCAGTCTTGTACCCTCTTTTTTATATAGCAAGGAACGTCCTCTGCAGAAACTTGAATGGCCTCTGTAGTACATTCATTTGAGTATTTATCAACTTGAATTTGGGAGGATTTTGACTTTTCGATTCGATTCTCTTTACTAAAATCCTCACTTGCATGTTCGGACAAACAGGTACCTATTGACAAATCAATTTGATGAGTTGCCTCAGAATTTCCATATTAAATACAATAAACACCACTGCAACTACTAATTACAACCCTATCTGTTTTGGCCTTGTTTGAAAGCATTGCAGACTATTGGTATTACTATTTAGGAAAGCTGAAAAGTTCTATGGATAATAAACAATGGGGCAAAAACAAATCAAAAAGATATTATTTCCAAAATTGATACGCAAAGTTTTACTTTAAGGCTGAACTCCCTATCGAAGCACTATCGGACCCATGTTCCAGCGCGATTTTTCATTCTTGCTACCCTAGGCACTATTTTGAGATGCCAACCCCTACTCTTAAAAACTGCAACGCATACAGAGTGGATGACAAAATCCACCCCGAGTTATAGAGCTTTTAATTGCCAATCGAAATTGGCAATTAAATACTACTTTTTGGTGTAGTTAGAACATTTTTAGGGCCTACTAGATTTTAACAGCTATAGTCAACTTTTGATTTTTAAATGGACGGCTATGTATATTTTTGGTAATTCTGAATAAGGTTTTTTTTCTGAGTTTAATGATGTATAATAAGTAAACTTACTATCACCAAGAAATGGTAAAAGAAAATGTTTAAAATTATACTATGGACTACCAATTTCGAAATTAGTTTTCAATAGTAGGCTTTGACTAAAAACAATTGATAGCTGTCAACGCACAGTATGATAGGTAGCACTCCATAGTCACTGTTTAACCACAAAATACACAAGAAAAACAGGTTTAACACAACAAGAAAAGGACATTTTAATTGAAATAAAAAAATCAAGAAACAGAAGAAAACCAATAAGTATATTAACACGTTGAAACTAAACTGCCAAATTTAATTATTTCTTAAATATTCAAATGGACCTCCATTATTTTCAATGCACATTATAGTCCTTTACCTAAAACCCATTGCAGCATTAAGTATTAAGTAATATGTTTGGAGGTATTTCGCAACACGCACATGAAATTAGATTTTTTCCTTTACCTTTTAAGAATCTCTGGAAATTTTAATCAATCGAATTACATAAATGCGATTGGCATATCGACCGTCGCAATATGATCTTAATTAAAAGCTCTAGCTATAGCTCAAGGCAGATCTTGTTATCCACCCTGTATACAACTATACTAATAACAAAGTAACAATTAGGAGAGTCCGAAAATTTACATCAAAATTTCAGAAAAGTGGCGAATACCATACTAAAATCGATGGAGTTTATTAACCGTAATTTTGCAAGAATCGAGATATTTCAGAAAATCATCCCTAAACAACCCCGTACAGTAGAGATAGACTTTTTAAATTTAAACGGGTGGGGGTTATAATATACTTGTAAACATTTATTTACGGAACCATGAAGATAATTAAGGTAATAAAAGGTTGTACTTACTTTCTAGTTTCAATTTGGCTAGAGAAACTATCCAACGTCCCCTGTTCATAATTTGAATATACACGCACTAGTAACGAATTCCATACAAAACTGCTTCACATAATCTAAGCGAACAAAATTAAATCAACACGGGGAATACCCGGTTATTCGCGTGACCTCGATGACACATCGCATGCTTCAGGATTGCAGTTATACAGATATACAAATTGAACGACAGTGGCGCCACAATCGGGCGGTGCCGGAACTCAAAGTTGAAGATTCATACAAAACTGAGCCATTTTAAAATTTGTTCTATACACTCTGCAAGTGGCGGGAAACCATTTTACACGGGTTTGCAATCCTGAACCATATATGTGGCTCAGAATTGTCCGGCTGGTTCAGGATTTACCGCTCGGAAACATACATTTGGTTCAGGATGGTATGAAAGCGTTATATATACAGTGTGGTCCATTAAGTGTGCAACAAATGGGAATTTTTTTTATTAGTTGTACAATCGAAATTTAAATACCGCCAAAAGTTAGTGCATGTTTGATAACCATATTAGATGCCCTTAGAATGGCTTCAAGTCAAACAATATACAGGATAGGACAAAAAATATAAAATTTGTTCAAGAATAAAGTTACCTTATTTCAAAAAATATAGCAAAATTTTATTGAGAAAAGTTGTTTAGAATCAAAAGTTACGCTAAAATACAAAGTCACGGCCTCCTTTTCGAATTTTGATTTTTTTTTTTGAAAATTTTGTATTACCCCCGTATGATACTTATTTTTATTATTCTGATATTATATGTATTTAAAGTAGCCACAACCACATCACTTTTAAATAACTTTTAGCAACTTGAAGCGTATTTATAAAATTTACTTGGATTTATATTTTTTTAGGTAAGCGTCCACTTCATGTTTGTTGCAACGATATTTAACAGAACTTTAGAATTTCGCAAATATTCTTTTTAACAAGGCAAATGCTTTACTAATGATAATTTACATATGAAAAAACTCTTAATAAAATCAGAATAATAAAAATATGTATCATACGAGGATAATACCAAAATTTTACAACAAAAAAATCAAAATTCGAATAGGAGGCCATGACTTTGTGTTTGAGCATAACTTTTGATTCTAAACAACTTTTCTCCATAACATTTTGCAATATTTTTTGAAGTAAGATAACTTTATTCTTGAACGAATTTCATATTTTTTGTCCTGCCCTGTATATTGTTTGACTTGAAGCCATTCTAAGGACATCTGATATGGTTATCGAACATGGACTAACTTGTGGCCATATTTAAATTTCGATTGTACAACTAATAAAAAATTGTCTCATTTGTTGCACACTTAATGGACCACACTGTATATACAGTGTGACCAGTAAAGTCCGCATCATATGGGTTTTTTTTTTATTAATAGCTTTTTTCGAAATTTGACTTTGGCATCAATTTGTGCTTCGATCGAGATGAAAACTAACCAAAAAAATAGTAGTCACGTCATTCGCATTATCTGTCAAATTTAATTTTTTTTTCAAAAAAAATTCAAAAGTGGGGTTATTTCTCAAAATATCGAAAAAAGTTATTAGAAAAAGTTTTTCTAAATGTAATTTTTAGCCCATATGCAAAATTTCAGCTGTATAAGATAATTTAGATTTTTTGCCCTTTTTTTTAAATTGCACCACTGTTGCAAAGTAAGACTCAACGCAACCTACATAAAACTTCTTAGTTTTGACAATGCTTTATTTCACACACATTTTCTTTAAAGTAGTGCCATATTAAATGAGTGTTTTTCTACAAAATCCAAATAGGGCTATTAAAATTTGGTCACATGTGATGCAAAGTTTATTTGTTTTTGACCCTGTATAATGTAACTTCATAAAATAACGTGTATTACTTTTAGACACAAACTGCGTTTTCAAAAATAGTTATTTTATGGAGTTACATTATACAGGGTCAAAAACAAATAAACTTTGCATCACATGTGACCAAATTTTAATAGCCCTATTTGGATTTTGTAGAAAAACACTCATTTAATATGGCACTACTTTAAAGAAAATGTGTGTGAAATAAAGCATTGTCAAAACTAAGAAGTTTTATGTAGGTTGCGTTGAGTCTTACTTTGCAACAGTGGTGCAATTTAAAAAAAAAAGGGCAAAAAATCTAAATTATCTTATACAGCTGAAATTTTGCATGTGGGCTAAAAATTACATTTAGAAAAACTTTTTCTAATAACTTTTTTCGATATTTTGAGAATTTTTTTTGAAAAAAAAATTAAATTTGACAGATAATGCGAATGACGTGACTACTATTTTTTTGGTTAATTTTCATCTCGATTGAAGCACAAATTGATGCCAAAGTCAAATTTCGAAAAAAGCTATTAATAAAAAAAAATCCCATATGATGCGGACTTTACTGGTCACACTGTATATATGAATCACCCTATATACTATTTTATATTTCATATACACAAATTACAGACTATGGTAAGCTTGGGGTATTACAGACAGTCAGTATATGGTTAGTGTTTCGTGCGTATCTTCGTAGTCTTCACCAAAAACTAATAGGACCACCATATGATCGTGACAATGGATATCTAAGGCAGAGCTCAGAAAATTACTTTGAAAAAGTAATTAATTACCAGTTACCAATTACCGCCCAATAAAGTAATTGACTTACCAGATTTTCAATTACTCAAAGGAAATAATAATTTAATTATCAATTACTTGGTAATTGCAATTATACAACATAAATTACCTTTTCAACTACTTTCACTAGAAATTGTTGTCGTATATTTGTACTAGTAGCATTTAAATAGCCATGTGCAAATACATCGTTTTAAACAAGGGAATTAAAATTAATAGATAATTATTATGAACCAATAGTGTATTATGAAGCTATTCGTTGTCAATTGCTGTGGAAAAAATTAAATTTTACTGTACATTACTCTGTAATGTGTACTGACCGCAGACATATGTTTCGCTTCTTACACAATAATTATGAGCAAGCTACAATGCTACATCCTGCACAGCTTATACTACATAAGACACAACACATGCACATATCATTTACAAACATACACACCTGTACCAAGTATCTCTTTAAGAATCTCTATAAGAAATTTCAGAAAGAAAACTGAAACCTCTTTAAAAATGAATAGTATGGTATACAAAGGATGACATTTCTTCGAGGAATAGTTTTGAAATATTCCCCGCGTGCATTCTGTATAATTCGAGTATTTTTCGAGAACACGAAGCAGAATGCACTAGGGATATAACTACTGAATATTCCATGTTGAAGTTAACAATATGCGTTCATGATAACATCGACGCGACGTGACGAAATTCAAGCAGGTAGTATTTGAATCACTACTTTTTCTAAATAACAGTATAATTGTACATATATTTGCAGGTCATATCATTTCTTAAGAGAAAAAATTATGGTTATATTTTGAGAAAAGCCAAAATTTTTACTAAAGAAGAGTTGGAAAGGTTTCTCAGTGATGCTCCTGACGATGCATTTTTGATGATGAAATAGCCGGAGCATGCCGAACAGACGAGCTGTAGAACTTGATTTTCAAGATGTTGAAATAAAACCTAACGTGGCAATGATTAATACTCTACAATCTAAAAATAAAATCCCCCGAAGATTTGTAGTCACTGGTAGTAACGATAGGAATAATTGGTTGAAGATTCTTGACAAATATATAAAATTACGGCCCAAAAATACTCAATAACGTAGATTTTTTATGCGTTACAATAATGATAAATACGTACGACAAGTAGTAGGGAAGCATACTTTATCTGATATACTATTTAAAATTTGCAAAATTCTTGAATTTAGAAGATGCTAAAAATTACACGGGTCATAGTTTTAGAAGAACATCTGCTACCTTGTTAACTAATACCGGATCAGACGTTCTTGCTTTGAAAAGACATGGAGGATGGAAATCCTCCACTGTAGCGGAGGGATGTGTGGGAGATTCTTTCAATCACCAATTAGAAACGGCCAAAAGGATATCATTTGAAAATGTTGAAAATTCTGCTGAAAATATTGTAGATAATGCAGCAAGCATCAATTAAATTGATATTGTAAATAATGCATTTTGTATTTATAACAATGTTGAAAATAATGATATTAAACATGTAAATACCCTCCCCCCCAATTAACTTTACAAATTGTTCAAATTGTACTATTAGCATTAATATTAATATATAGATACATTTTTTTCAAATATTCATGTCTTAATACTCGTAAATATGTGTATAAACGTCCATCTGAGGAAAGTGACCTTCTGCGGAAAATCGTTTTTTCTCTCCTTAGATACGGTTCGTTTGTATTGATTTGATCCGTTACTAAGGTCGCTGTATATTAAACTTTTCATTATTGTCAATTTTTAACAATGTAATGTCACTTTACCCATTTGGTAGTGAGAAAAAACAACTTCAAGACCTAAAAATAGGCCAATAATGGTGTGTTCTGAAACTAGTAGTGCAAAACAATATTGATCGCCCATGATCCAACGTAAAACAATTGAACAATGTCACAATTTCATATTGTTTGCTAATGTCAAAAACAATTTCGCATTATCGAATGCCCTTTTAATTATTGAAGCAAATAGTTAATTTCAAAACTTCTTAACGCCATTTACCCATTCACTCCAAAAAAGAGTTGACAAAAATGTTAAGTAAGTGTAAAAAATAATTGAACATCAACTACTGGATACAGTGTAATTTAAAAAAAATCATAAATGGCGTTGTCAGCTGTTTCGTATTAATAATAAAATGGAGATAAGTGTGTTATGTTCTAGAGGACGCATTCTTGGTCAAATTATTTTAATTTTTTTTTCTATATGAAGTACTTTTCATTTTATGCCGTACGTAATAGGTGATTGACCACTCCATATACAGTTATATCTTTGTCAGCCTTGGTGTTAAGATCCGTATGCAGGGGTATCGGTCTCTCCTCTTTAAGGAGATTTAGGCATTAAGATCCCACGAGTGCCAAAGCTAGATTGGGGAATAGAAGTGAGGTCTACACAAGAAACTCTGGCCAGTCTATATTTATATAGTTATCATAATAATGTTATTTCCTTACAATTTTGAACAAATCTATACCTTTCTATTCAAAATCAAGTTTATTTAGAGTAAAACCGTGTATATCCACAAAGCATTGCTCTTAAATGTGTCAGACCATATAATATTATAGAAATCAAAAAGAGTAAATGCCAACTAGTGTGCGGAAACTGATTTACAAAAATGACCTGTTGTAATAAAGCTGAACATAATCATTAACTTCAACATAGATAATTTACAGAGCGATTGTGGCAATATAATGGGGAAGAAAGTTACATGATAAATAATTCTACATAGAACACAACTGGACCATCGTTTCACATTCTTCGCTAATTTTTCATGGAGTGTGTACATTTACAAGAAAACAAAACAGCAAAGCTCATAATTTTGTTAAAGGCACCTGCCAGTGCTTTCTTAATTCGATCTAGTCTCCAGAAAGAGAAACAATTTTGTTCTAATTAGAAATGCTAAATCCCAAAATAATCTAAAAGTTTGCACTTTGAAGTTCCTGCGTGGCTAATATGATGAAACAAATCAATTTTTATTGTGTATCACTGCACTAGTTCTGCTTTCTCCTGTCTCTTGCACTTCAACCCCTTTCATTCTTTACATTATCCATCGTTATCCACGAACTGGATTACTCTTACGGAGTCTGTCTTAATGATCCTTCGATTTGATTTTTTAGTTACAGTTTCCATTTCCAGATCACTGTTTCTACCATATGAAGAAGCACCAACGGCAGAGTTCCTTCCAATAAACCAACTTATTTTTCTGCTACTTAATGCAAAGTTCTTTAATTTTCTTTTTAAAGTATGCTCTCCAGCGTAGCGTGATACTTGGTTATCGTTAATCGTTACCGAAATATGTTGGGTTTTTTTATTGGCGAAATTCATATAAGTAAACTGATTTGATTTCATGTAATTTTATTCGTTGTCTATTTGTTTAGTTTGTCTGCAGCTCCTTCGTCGCTGTTTACTATAGCTAAGAGAGCAGTTCCAGAAAAAGTAACCACAGTATCGCTTTCAAATGTCTGTCACACAATTACAATCACAAACCGGTCGCAGTACACTTCCTTGCGGTGCTCTTGTTTTAATTTCTTTTAATTCTGAAGTATTTGTAATATATTATAGATTAAGAATGTGGGTATTGTGTATTGGGAAGAATATTTTCAGTTTATAGTTTAGGCTTTCATACCAAACCTTATAAACGCTTGCCCTACATTTAAAAAGATTATAGAGCACACTTTCCTCTCTCTTAATAATTTCCTAATTATATATGTAATTTTATGAATATCATCATTTGTAAGCACCCGTTTAGAAAGCCAAGTTGATGGTTTGATATTAATTTCAGCAAAAGATATTGTAGGCAGTATTGGACCTATTAGGTTAATTAGTTTTATGTGTGAATGGTTCAATCCTGCGTAAGAGGTAACAGATATGTTTTTAACTATGAGAAAGACAATTAGAACACGTTTTTTATTAGGCCAGTAAGTCGGCTGTGCATAGGAATTCGCAGCCACATCCTCAAATTTCTTCCAAAAGTTCTCTTCTTTTGGTGTTTTCACTCTAAATCACCTTGTCTTCTTCGCATTGAAGCCATCTTCCACCACGTACTTTTCTCCTGTTTTTCTTAGGAAATAAGCATATTAATTTTTGTAGAATAGATAAAAATTTGTTATGTATGATATAATATTTAATAAAGCGAACCAGCAAACGAAATATGCGTATTTTTTATTTCAATAAACTTGCGATCCAATAGGCACTACAAATAGTAATTAAAGATCTAAAAGCTTGAAATTAACTAAAATGTATGTGAATGACGAAATTTAATACCAGTTATTTAAAAAAATACGACACTATACAAAATTAATCGTATAAATATTATCATTCATTGGATTCGCGATAATATCAAATTACCTTCAATTTTTTGTTATAGTATTACACGATCAAACAAAAATTAAAAATCAACGTTTTCAAAACGGCTCGATAAAAGAATAGTAAAACAAGTAGAATGTTATAAGTTGTAGAAAAAGACGATGACATTTATAAGTCCACAAAGTTTCACCTTCTCAAGCTTAAGCGCCATAGTCTTTAGTTTAGTCATAAATATTTGTAAAATTTTATAAAATAAAATAATGAAAAAATATGACGAATAACTAGGAAAATTAAAACCTTCAAAATTTAAAACAGTTAAATTTTCTACCATAAAGAGCAATTCCACTTTTTATATAGATAGCTACACATCATTTCTAGAGATAACAAACCATGACTGAAGTAGATCATTCTATCGAATCAAAAAGGTAGCAATTCTATACAATAACTTCTGTTAGTACAGTAAGAACAAAATGCTTTTGTTGGTCAATGATATTTTGTAAGAGGGAGATTTCTACTCAGAAAACTAATTCTTGAATATGAACCTGTGACTCCGTCCACCCCGTGAGGTTATTGAGTGTACTAGATATTTAACTACCTACTTAAAATACTCGAAGACAGAACAGTAGCAAAATGTTAATTAGCAAACCGATCAAAAAGAATTGCAATGCATTAGTGATACGTAACATGAATATACTACAATCAAACCAAACATATAATTGTAATAATGATATAGTTGTTTGTATGGTACGCTAGGAAAGCGATTCTATTAGGATCAGTCACTGATTTAACTACTTAGTCATTTTTAATGGCTTTGTGTTGCGCAACGCATAAAAAACCTTCTCATCTATATAACTTGACAATGAAAAACAGTTCCTGGGCGTAACACTTTAGTTAAAAGAAATTGTAATTGGTAATAGTAAGGCTACATGCAATAACACGAGAAATACAATATTAATTGATAAATTCTCCTACCAGTAACCCACATTTTGAAGGACAACCGACTACCAACTAATTACGCTCTGCTTTGCATAAAGGAAATGCAATCGAGTTAATGGGTATAGTACTCCAAAACGTCCAATTACATTTCGCGATAACAAATCATTTGTAGATTTTAGGAAATCACAAATATACACCGAAGAGCTATTGCAACCTGAAAACTAAATAGAATTGTAAAGTTAGGTACTTATGATAGTGGTATTTAAAAGAACTGGTGCAATAGTTTTGCTTCAAAAGCCTGACCTTACCAGGTAACCTAAACAACATATTTCAATTAATATTACTAAAATATATTCAACTTTACAGTTTTAAATATAATTATTTAGTTTATAAAGCTGTAAATGTCCGAAAAACTCAACTACGGCTACTACTTAACAAAGACTACATTGCTAAATCGGTCTAATTTTCTTCACCTGCACAGATAAAGTGAAGATCATCAACAAAGTTTTATTAATTTTTCCACGGGGTGGTAAAATAATAAGTACGCAAGGACACGACGCCAATAATAAAATACGCACGCTGCAGAGTTTAGTTGCTGCTATCAATTTGTTTAATATCTTAGCGATTAACACTTTTAACTGTTAATGTTATAATTCATAGGCCGTATGAAGGTACAGGTAACATCGCATCTTCTACACTTTTTTTTATCTTAATATTTATCGCTTTATATTAATATGTACGCTAGTTGCCCGGCAGCAGTCGACGGCTTATGTATGTATCCTGTTGTAATTTTAAGTATTTGATTATGTTTTATTAGATCGTATATACATTTTTATGCTGTTCCTATTTTTACATTGTTTACAATAGATATACGGTCTTTTTAAGTTTATATTCACATTTAGACCACTATTTTTACCTTCCGTGTCTAAATGACAAAAGAAGTATTCTAATCTCGGCAAAATCATCTTCCGAGGTTTATTCAGATCTTCACGCTTCAGGGTCCCCAAATGCCGCAAAAGAAGTTTTCTTAATTCCGTCAGTCTGTCTTTCTGTCTGGTTGTCTGTCTATCTGTATGTGTGTCTGTTGACGATATAATTCTAAAACTATTCGTTGGAGAAAGACGATATTTTGCATGCAGATGTCTAACTGCCATGAAACCGAAAAACATATGTACAGGATAAGCACCTTCAAAATCTAACTTTTGTCTTTATTTTGCTTTAACTGAGGAGTAGATAAAAGTAATAATTTGCACATAGCTCAGGCTTTACCCTTAACATCCTACAGATACAGGGTAAATATTGTAAAAAACAAAAACGGACAACAATAAGCTTATTAAATATAATGCAGTCGCATCGTCTAGATACGGAGCATTTCACCGTGGCAGTACCAAGTGTTTCCTTTTATTGTTTCAATATTATTAGAAAAGTTAGGATATTTTCAAATTTTGTGTCACAACTTCCACTTCCGAGAAATGTTCTGAGAGAAGCCCTTTACAGATTTTTTTATATTTCATCAGCTGGTTAAGCCTATCTTGAAGTTCTTCTAAATGCTTCTTATAACGACCATGTCTGTCATATGTAACGATGACTTTAAGTATGTTTCGTTTACTTTTAAAGCACTTGCTCCTCATACTAGATTTTAAAAAGTTTTTCAGGCGCCAGAGTAAATAAATATATTGTTTTTTTTTATTTTAGGGCTACTATCTCAACATTATTGCACGCTGTAATTGATTATGATATTATATTTACATTTAAAATGTTTTTAAAATAGTGGAGGAGAAATAACTTCCTCGATGGGTGAGTGATGTCCTAATGATCAATTGGGGACTTGCCTATTAAGTCTTGCGGTAGGCACTTTTTAAATCTGTAATGAATTCCCGTTCTGCCTAGTCGATGGTGTTGTGAACTGCTGCATTCAGCTGTTGGCTGAGTTCAAAATAAAACAAAAATTTAAAAAATGGACCTCCACCTCCCAAAAACAAGCCTGAAGTAAATCTTAAACCCGAAGTAAAACAGGACAATCACCAATAAAGAAGAATAAGTAAGTAAAAAAATTAAAATATGGTATATACACTTAATTACGCAAGCAGTTACTAAGATCTAATATACCAGCCTGCATTACATGCAATACAGATCACTTCGTTCTGGAATGACTCAATGACTGTATCTTCTTTGTGTTTATAGCAGATGTGCCCTAAACTAAACAAGTATATGTAATTAGTAATCTCAACAGGGCTTTGCATAGAATAACTGTGCACTCACGGCTAAGTGAGTGTTTCTATCCATAAGCGGATATAGTAGTAGAAGTCTGACATGAGCTTATCCGTTTATAGTTGACATGAAAGCTCCACATCAAGCGAGAATCCATGTACACACCTAGATAGTTTACTGCTTTCTTTCGAGGATATCATGAAATTTCATCGTCGTTAATAATATTATCATCTTTAATTTTTTTAGATGAGTTGAGTTTTATTGTCCACGTGGGAAACCAATGATTTAAAATGTCTATTATTTCTTGGGCCTCCATGTCCAATGAATGGTGATGGTGATAATTGCAGTATCATTAGCAAATGTACAGAGTTGTGGTTGTGTGATGTACTAATAAATATGAAATAGTGTCGGGCCAAGGATGCTTTCTTGCTGGACACCATGGTTCAAATATTGGTGCATTAATTCTCACAGCAAACCCCATATTCTCAAGGAATTAAACAGCATTGTACAAATGTACCCTGGAAAACCAATGTGTATCAGTTTGTGTTTTAGACCCTTCCAACCAATTTTTTACATGCCTTAGTTATATTTAAAAGCGGAGCTGTTGTATATTGCTTTCTTTCGAATCCACGTTCAATTATTTCGTATCGTGGGATTTCCTCTTTTATCTAGTCCTACTGCACATGGCCATGAATTATGATTCATAATTCACGGTTTGTAGCCAATCATAAAATCTAGTTTCATTATTCAATAGTTTGAAAATTGCAACCAATCAGAAAATTCTATTTTCATTATTCAATAGGTTGTAGCCAATCACAAAATTCATTCTTATCATTAATGACTTTTGAAGTTAACAGCTGTCACAAATGTCATAATTCTGAAATATGAACACAAGGCTCCTATTGCATAGGAGTAGATAAAATATCGTATTATATTCGCGATTATGGCCATTATTCACTCAGATGGCTTGCGCCACGCGCCTTCGGCTTGTGGCGCAAATGTCATCTTCGTGAATAATGGCTGTCATAATCGCTCATATAATAATATAGGTACTATTATAAACAAATTGAATTGGTTGAATAATCACATTATCATCGAGACATTGGGTAAGTCGATTACTAACAACTTTTTCCAGCAGTTTTGTGAAAGCTAGTACTAAACTTATTAGCCAGTAGTTACTGCAACCTTTATTATTCTTTCCGTGTTTAGAAAACATAAGGATATGGGCATAGATGGTATTGTAATTTTAAAACAATTACCTTCCGAGATTCTTCAGATCTTCATGTTTCAGGGTCCATAGGTGACCAAAATCAGGTTTTCTTAATTCCGTCTGCCTGTCTGTCTGTCTGATCCTCGACGACATTGGTCTCGGAGAAGACCCGTAAAACGACCGGTGGACGAGCGAGCACTGGGCCACCCGGCGAATGCTGAAGGCTTCATCTTTGAGATCGACGAGGACGGGACTTGGGAGACGAGATGCTACACCGACGGGTCCGAGCAGAGCAGGAGCAGCATACATGGTTTTCCACGGGAAATGAGAGGTACGACCCGAAATGTTGAGACTGGCAGAGTGGAGGTCTATCTTCCAGTGCCATCAGGATGGCGCTCGAGCTGATCGGGAAGGGCCGCTGAGCTTCTTAGAGTTAATAGCACTGAGCGAGAGAGGCTGAATTTCAGAAGGAGTTATGACAGGCAGCCAAGACACTTCAGGGCCGAGTTTAGTTTCACTGGGTGAAAGCGCACATAGGCAACAAGGGCAACGAGAGGGCGTAGGAGCTGTCCGAAAAAACCTGGTGAAGAAGAGGACTCGCAACGCGATGGTTGTTCGGTGGAACGCGAAGTGGAGCAACTTACCGAGAGGTTTATTCAGAGTTTCGAGGTCAAGAGCAAGTTATCGGAGCTGCTGGACCATCACGCGGTCGAGCTGGTTACCGTAGGCTTTCCCTCCTGCCTGATTCGGATCCTCAAGGTAGAGAACGATGCTTGCGACTGCGGCGGGGCCTCGAACACGGCTGAACACGTTTTGTTCGAGTGACCGCTGGAGGCGCAGCATAAAGGTCTCTCCGAGAGACGGATGGTGGTAGCGGGGCTGAGGTTGCTAACTGACCTTGATGAGATCGCCGCCCTATCATCGAAAGTAGAATGGTGGGCTGCGTTTCGCGAATCCGCGAAAAGAATGGAACTGCTGAGGATCAAGCAAGGGTAGCTAGGCGAGGCGCCAGTGTAAAGAAAGGGCAGTGCTGGGGTAGGGGAAGCGAATGTAGGTATAAGACACAACAAGGATATAAAATAGGGACGGAAAGCAGTTTATATAGATGATAGGAAAATGGAACAAAAGTAGGAACTAAAGTCGAAAGTTGTTCAAGTTTAGGTTAAAACCTCACCTCTTTTGCCAATATGGCGGAAAAACAATGTTAGACTCAGAGCACAGCCCTCCCCCCCACCCCATTAACACAAAATGCTGTTATCAAGTCTTGCATGTAAAAATTCCCTGACACCTGTACTAAATAATATAAGTTAGGATAAGCTAGTAAGGTATTAGTATTAAGGTTTTTGTCAACTGTTTCAGGATTTTATGATTAGACCGATGTAGGCAAGTTGGGGCACCGACACAATAATTATGTCCCAGGATAATAAATTGTATGTCTGTCAGCGGTATAACTCAAAAACTGTTTGTTAGAGGACGATATTTTGCATGCGGATCATATGCCTTCCTGGCATAAAACCGAGAAAATATTGGTAAAATGTATACCGAGTAAGACCTAACAAAAATAAATCACTTCTATTTTTGCTGTAACCCAAGAACTATTCCTTAAATTAAAGTAAAATGCACATAGCTTAGGTTTTCACCCTTGACGCGGAAGGATACATTTTGGGGCCAAAATATACGGCTGAGCACCTTAGAAAAATTTAATTTTGTTTATTTTTGCTATAACTAAGAGGTAGATAAAAGTAATCACTTTCACATAGTTCAGGCTTTGCGCTTGATAAAAATGGGGCTCAACAGATACAGAGCAAATGTTTTAAGAAAAACATAAAGAGGCAACGAATAACTGCGGTTTAATGCAGCCGAGTCACACGGAGTAGAGGAGTCCAGCGTGGTTACATGCGATGAGCGATCGTACTGCTCGCGGTCTACTGCCAAACGTTAAAATTGTAGTGTTTATTCTTTAGTTGAAAATTTATGTAATTTGCATTTCCGAGTGTTTCCTTTTCTTGTTTTAGTATTATTAGGAACGTTGAGTTATTTTTATTCTAATTATCTTTGACCTTTAAAATTTGTTAAGTGTCACAACGTCCACTTGCTAGGGACGTTCTGAGTAAAGCTTTCTACAGATCTTTTAGGAAAAATGTTTTAAACTACATTCGATATCAAGTCAGATTCTGATTACTGTTCAACATTATACTATATAAGCTAATCATATTGCAGAGATTTCTTTTTTAACTAATATATTTGAATATTGAGCACCGTGCAAAATATTCAAAAAACGATGTAGGTACCTACTCAAAAACTAAATAACCTTGTTGAGTTAAGCTTGGTTTGCTTTAAAAAATTTTAAATGTCGCCTTTTGAAAGTATTTCGTACAATTTTATTGAGAGTGAACAGTTATATTAATTGTAGAATTATTTTTAACATTGAAAATGTTTAACGAATTGGAGATGTGACGCTGGTTCGGTGCTCTTTTAGCGATTTGTGTGACGCTTGCAAAATGCACAGTTTTCAAGAATTTGTGCAAGCTGTACATATTGCAGGTAAATGTTGTTGGTGTCATTTTGAAGCTCTTGTCAAGGGCGAACTTTCTGGAGAGGTTGTGAAACTGTAAAATTCGAGAAGGCGAAAATATGGGGGTTAAGACGATTTTTTTACACGAAAGCGTTCGGTGCTGTTACATCGCATATTTTTTGAAAGATCTAAATGTGATTTGGTGCTAGTTGGAAAGAGGATGAACCAACGCTCATCGTACTGGCTGGTTTTTGGGGTCTGCAATGCACGGGGGCAAAGTTACAGGGGTATGAAGCTGAGGTGCGTTTGTAGTAAATTGGATGTTCGCATAAATAGGAGGAAAGAAATAAATGTCAAATTTTGTTTTTAGCAGTATGTGGATTAATCTGTGGGGTCTTAAGACTTTTACGGATCAGGTGAATTTGGGGGTTGCAAAATGGGGAAAACCGTTATAATTATCAGAAAAACCTTAAAATTCATATTTGTGTGACATTCGTTGTTTGGAGACGTTCTACTGCTCGATTGTATTTTTTAGGAGAATGCGAGATGTGGGGCTTTTGCAACCCAGGTCGATTTGGGGGTTACAAATTGGGAAAACGTTATAATTATCAGAAAAACCTTAAAATTAATATTTGTGTGACATTCACTGTTTGGAGACGTTCTACTGGTCAATTGTATTTTTTAGGAGAATGCGGCATGTGGCGCTTTTGCAACCCAGGCGGATTTGGGGGTTACAAATGGGAAAAACGTTATAATTATCAGAAAAACCTTAAAATTAATATTTGTGTGAAATTCGCTGTTTGGAGACGTTCTACTGGTCGATTGTATTTTTTAGGAGAGTGCAGGATGTGGGGCTTTTGCAACCAGGTGGATTTGGGGATTGCAAAATGGGGAAAATTTTATAATTATCAAAAAAAACTTAAAATCAATATTTGTGTGAAATTCGCTGTTTGGGAACATTCTACAGGTACAGTCGTGTGCAAATAAATCTGGGACAGTGTTTTTTTCACATGCAGATTTAGTTAAGAATTGAAGAATATCTCCATGGATTTCCTGCTATCAGAAAGAGTTACATTAAACTTTAACAGGTACTGAAACCCGTAACTCTCTCTGATAAGAGGAAATCCATGGAAATATTCTTCAAATTCTTAACTGAATCTGCATGTGAAAAAAAACACTGTCCCAGATTTATTTGCACACGACTGTACATTGTATCTTTTGAGAGAAAAGAGAATTCGGGGTTGTGAGACCTGGGTGGGGGAGGAAATTTTTTGCCTTATTATTTCAATTGTTAAATAAGGAAAATGTGCTTTTGTTTTATTCGGACCCTTTGTGAAATTGTAAATTTGCAAGTATATTTAAAATGGTGTGATGCTAACGGAATGTCGACTTGTATTCTTGTATTTCTCTAAGATGAATAATATTTCGTGGAGATGTCATTGCAGCGCTAAACTTGTTGATACTGTCGTAGATGGCCACTGGCAGGGTTGGAATTATTGTCAGCTGTTTGTACTACAACTTAACAAGAGATTGTAAGAGAATGTAATAGAAAAAATATGTATATGTACGGAAAATGCAAAGTTATTTAATTTAGACACTGTAAAAGCTCCCCAATCAACAAATCCTTTTAAAATGTATTTATTGAACAATTAACCCAAAACTAAAAATACATATCGGCTAAACAACTTCAAGATCTATTCGCATGTAATCCCGATTTTATACTGCCCCGTTTCTCCTAATAAAAGCAGTAAATCTTTACTCCAGTGATATTTGCTATTAAAGCACGTTTCAGGAACAGAACAAAATAAACTATAAACAATAACATGTGGAGCGGATGGCATTTAATTCTTAGAAATCCTACAAAACAACTTGCACAAGATGCAAAATTTTAGTACGTAATGATCTGCTATGCAGTTGAACTTCGCAGGTATGTTTGCCATTATGTCTTTATTAAATGTTTTAACATTGAAAATGTTTAACGAATTGGAGATGTGACGCTAGTACGGGGCTCTTCTAGCGATTTGTGTGACGCTTGAAAAATGCGCAGTTTTGGCGAATTTTTGCAAGTTGTACGTATTGCAGGGGAATGTTGTTGGTGTCATTTTGAATATCTCGTCAAGGGCCAACTTTCTGGAGAGATTGTGAAAATGTACGATTTGAGGGGGCGAAAATACGGGGGTTAAAACGATTTTTTGGACACGAAAGCGTTCGGTGCTATTACATCGCATACTTTTTGAAAGATCTAAATGTGTAGAAAGCTGTAGCAAATTGGATGTTCGCATAAACAGGGGGAAAGAAAAATGTCGAATTTTGTTTTTGGTAGTATGTGGATGAATCTGTGGGTTTTTAAGAATTTTGCAGCTCAGGTTGATTTAGGGATTGCAAAATGGGGAAACCGTTATAATTATCAGTAAATGGTAAAATTATTGTTTGTGTGAAATGCGCTGTTTGGAGACTTTCTACTGGTTGAATTTATTTTTAAGAGAATTTGAGAGGTGGGGATTTGGCAGTCCAGGTGGATTTGAGGGTTGCAAAATGGGGAAAACAATTATAATGATCATAAAAGCTTTAAAATTAATATTTACGTAAAATGATCTATTTGGAGACTTTCTACTAGTGTTTTTATTTTTTAAGAGAATTCGGAATATGGGAATTTTGGGGTCCAGGTGCCAAGGGTTGCAAAATGGGAAAAACGTTATAATTATCAGAAAAGCCCTAAAACTAATATTTGTGTGAAATTCGCTGTTTGGAGGCTTTCTACTGGTCAATTGTATTTTTTAGAGAATTCAGGTTGTGGAAATTTTTCGACCTAGGTGGATTTGGAAGTTGCAAAATGGGGAAAACGATATAATTACGAGAAACACCTTAAAATCAATATTTGTGTGAAATTCGCTGTTTGGAGGCTTTCTACGGATTGATATTTGGGATGTGGGGGTTTTGCGCCCCAGTTGGATTTGGGGGATACAAAATGGGGAAAAAGTTAGAATTATAAGAAAAACCTTAAAACCAGTAGTTGTGTGAAATTCGCTGTTTGGAGATATTCGACTGGTCGATTCTATTTTTTATTAGAGTCGGTGATGCGGTTGTGAGGGGGGGGGGGTGATTACCCTATTTTCTCATTTTTTAAATAAGGAAAAGGTGCATTTTTGTATTCTGACCCTTTGTAAAATTGTAAATTTGCAAGTAAAGAGTGAATAGAGTGTCGGATTGTATTTTATTCTAACATGAATAATATTACGTGAGTTAAGGTCATTGCCGCGCTTTACTTGCTCGCAGAATGACCACTGGCAGGGTTGAGATGTTTGTGTCAGCTGTTTGTACTAAGAATTAATGCGGGATTGTGATAGAAAAAAAAAATGGGGCTTTAAAAATATAAATACGATACATATGTATATATATACGAAAAATACAAAGTTACTTAGTTTAGACAATGTAAAAGCTCCCCATACAACAAATCCTTTTAAAATATATTTATTGAAAAATTAACAACAAACTAAAGATACATATCTATTAAACAACTCAAAGGTCTAATCACATCTAATTTCTTTTACAAAATTTCGTTAGCACGAAAATGTAATAGCAGATTGATGGTCGCTATTTTTAAAACACCTCAACAACTCATGTTAAATCTCCATTTCCACCCACGATACCTCCCAAGGAATCCAATAAAAAGGAAAATTATTCATAACAATATGCAACCAACAACGTTCACCGAAATACAAAATGGCCAAACCTTATCATCTTTGCTAAACAAATAGTAATTTTTAGAATTAAAAAACAAGTACTCCACTTCCATACGAAAATCTAACTCCAAACTAAAGAATGGCAAAAACCTTCCAGAAATAAGTTTTCAACAAATAACCTAAATACTGTTCATCTCCCTAATACTGTGTTGTAACCAACACGATTTTTGACCTGAAAAGAGGAAAAATAATATAAAAATTAAAAGAAACAAACACAATACACAGACGAAACCAAATTATGATTAAAAAGACCCTTAATCGAGGTAAATTAATCCTGCCAAATACAACTATTTATAAAACAAATATTCCAATTCCATACGAAAACCTAATTACAAACTAAAGAAGGGCAAAAACTTTCCAGAATTACTAAGTATTTAACAAATAACCTAAATATTGTTTATCTCACAAACAAAGTATTGCAACGAACAAGACCATTAACCAGAAAAGAAGAAAAATAATATAAAAATTAGAAGAAAGTAATACAAAACACAGACGAAACTAATCATGGTTTTTTTATAAAAAAAACTATTAATCGAGATAAATTATTTCTGCCAAACATAACCATTAAAACAACAGAATCATTTTCCCACCACAAATGGTGAAGTTCAAGGAAAGCTTATCTTTAATATACATCACTAATTTATCAACTTCTTACCAAGGAATAGGAATAATTCATAAAATGATTAATACCAACAAGTGCCAAAATATTTTAAATGTAATATGTCAATAACTTTTAACATGTTTTAATTCTGAAGAAGCTAAATACATTAGCGAAACGTTAATATTTAAAAAATTGCCTTTTGACTCAACTAATCCAATTTAAACGATTAGCATCGTATTTAAAAATTTTAGCTGAATTTTTCTTCTAAGAATAGGAGGATACAAGACATTATGAATTGTATTTTCTTCTTTTCTTTTTCAATTTGCAACTAAATACAGCTGTAACCAAAAATTTACACTTATTAATATGTTTTCTCGTTTTTGAAAATCTCGTAAACGAATTTGTCCCTCGGTTATCAATACTTTTTACAACACCTGTCTTTATGTTTTTGTGGTGGTTGGCGTTAAACTACAGGTACCTATTAGTGTTGGTTTTCTTATGGTGTAGTGATGTTTCAAAAGTATATTGTGCGTGTGATCAGTGTTTCAAGAGAAGATAACTGATTGTGTTTCTCTGATTTTAATGTGAATTTGAAGGTTTCTTTACAGTTAATATGTACAAGAAATTTGTTAATCTCTTCTATATCATGAGAGCAAACTGCAAAAATATCATTAGCATACATCTAACAAACTACTGGTTTGCTTGTATAAGTGTAGACATGTGGTAGTTTAAAGTCTTCTATACAAATGTTACTAACAATGGCGGATAAAGGGGAACCTATTGCCATCCCGAAATCTGATTGTTAACATTCCTTCGTTAGTTGAAAGCACGTTGTTTTAAAATGCATATTGTTAACAGTTACATAATGGTGTCAATCTTTTATGTTGTTCGTATTTGTAACTTTTAATTTTTAATAGTTTTAAAGAGTGGTGAAATACCAATTAAACAGCAGGAATCCTAGCTGGTATCGCCAAATTGCTACGGCAGGTTCAAATATTTTCCAGGGAGGAATCACATTGCATGCCTGTGGATCCAACGGCTATTCTTGTTGTAGCCATTGGTTGGCTACACTCCATTTTTGTCTCCCCGATAATACAAAATTAAATATGCGGCACCGGGATGCCACTTGCAACTACTAATATTCTTTAATAGGCAACACACTTGAACTGCAAGAAGCTATAAATGTAACTGTTAAAGGAGTTCTTGCTAATTTATCTGATGTTAATGTAAATATGCGACTTAATTTTGAAGTAGGTAGATCGGATAAGTACTCCCTATAATAAGTTATCAAGATAAAAATACCATAAAAACAATGCAGATTCAAATTTTCATAGCTACCTACTATGGCATATTGTTTATGTTTATGTAAATCATAACCAAATGATAAATTAATGAAATTGTCTCAGAACCTGCAAACAATCGCTATCATGCAATAATTAAAATTTTTAAATTAAACAATTGTGAACTATACATAAATAACACCTCTCCAAACAATCCGCCAAATTTCATCATCAATCGCTTATAATCGGGAACGGAGAGAACTAGCTGAATCCGGATTCGATTTCACTTTATTGTCTTTGCTAAACGCAAGGCCTTTGCGGAAATACGGCCCTGGGCGGATCTACTTCTAAATTACAGGACAAATATTAATTAAATGCAAATGGCTTTTAAAAACTGAAATGAACTACATTTGCTAAATATCCAATTAGATATCCAAAATTAGATCAACCCGTCTTTCGCGTTATTTATAATGCTGCAAGAAAAGGCCTCGATATCGAACCGTTTAAAACGTTACATAAAACAAAAGAGCAAAATTTTATTCGTTTTAGGCAACCTAAACGTACCTTGAATCTTACTTCCTATGTTCCTATCAACCCGTCGGATATTTTAAGTAAGCAACCTTAAATGCAAAAACACTGTAAAAATATGATAATCAGTCCAATCCTTTTCTAATTTAAATCGGAAAATTATGTAAATAGTATAATAAAAATTAGCGAAAACAACCTTGAGACAGTAAATCGATACAAATCTAATAAGAGCTTCATGCGTTAAGTTACGTTTTTCCACTTAACCCAATTCCTTTTGGTTCGTCCTTTGATGTTTATTTTACTTTGAAACTGACTAGAATAATAAATCGATAACCTGTTAATTACCATGTTACATGAGTGTAGGCGTTACTTTACATGACGGGGTCAAGCCTGAGTGGAATAAAGAATAGATGTGGCCGTATACAAGGAGCTTTCCAAAAGAGAGCACTGGCGTATTTGTTTAACGTTATCGAACGTCTTTATTACGAATTACACTATATAGCTCCAAAATACACGCCATTTCCAAGGAATGCTATTAAAAGCACCGGTAGTCAGTAGCAATACTTTAAATTGAGAAGCGGCTTGATAATATTAAAATTGTTTGGCCATGCATACAGAAAATTATTACATTAACTTCGTTTTTAACTGCCCTCGTCTAAAAAACGAAGGAAGCATTGTAATCGTGAAAAAGTCTGTAAAGTCCTTTACTCAGAACTTCCCTTGCATGTGACACTAAAATTTTTTGAAAATCAAAGATAACTAGGGGTGTAAATATCTTAACGTTCCTAATAATACTGAAACAATAAAAGGAAACACTTGGAAATGCGAGTTACATCAATTTGCAAATAAAAAATCAGTAAAAGGCTTCACTCTAAACTTCCTTCGCAAGTGAAATTTTCGAAATTAAAAATTTTGAAAATATTAAAGTATAAAGCAAATTTTATTTTTTAAGGTGTTTACCGTGTATATATTCGGTCCAAAATATGCATTTTATTTAGCTAATAGTTCTTGATTTAAAGCAAAAATAGACAGGATTTTTTAAGGTGCTTACTCTGTAGGTATATATTTGGCCAGAAGTATATTCGGTTTCGTGTCAGGGAGACATTTTTTAATATATTATATTAGTTCGGTGTAGTTTACGCTATAGATAGTTTTGTTAAAATGTTCGCTTGACTATTATAACGAACATTAATAGGATAGCTCCTAAAGCTCCGTAGTTAATGCTACACTGTGGTCCATTAAGTGTGCAACAAATGAGACATCTTTTTATTAGTTGTACAACCGAAACTTAAATAGGTACCGCCAAAAGTTAGTGCATGTTCGATAACTATATCAGATGCCCTTAGAATGTCTTCAACTTAAACAGCATACAGTGCTGGATACAAAATATGAAATTGATGAAAGAATAAAGTCCCCTTATTTAAAAAATATAGCAAAATTTTATTGAGAAACGTTGTTTAGATTCAAAAGCTATGATCAAATACAAAGTCACCGCCTCCTATTCGAACTTTTATTATTTTTTGGAAAATTTTGAATTAGCCTCGTATGGTACATATTTTTATTATTCTGATTTTATATGTCAGTATTTAAAGTAGCCACAACTTAAAGCGTATTTGTAAAATTTACTTGGTTATATATATTTTAGGTAACCGGCCACTTAATGTTTTTTGCAACGATATTTAACAGAACTTTAGAATTTGGAAAATATTCTTTTTACAAATCAAATGCTTTGCTAATAATAATTTACATATGGAAAAAACTCACAATTAAAGCCTACAATTTTATTTCAAATTCTTATGAAAATGTTTCATGCAGAACTGATATTAACAAAACATACCAAAACTATCGCGGATAGCTATGGAAAAAACAAATTTAATACGCGCTAAGTGAATCTGAAGATTGACAGTTTGGCTTTTTAAAACTTATTTGTTAATACGAGGGTCAAGCTACAATTATTGAGAATAAAGAAAAGGGTTAAAATTTTTTAGGATTTTATTTTAAATATGCTCAAAGTAATTCCTTTCAGCATTAATACACTTGAGCATTTTTCATTTAATTGCTTAGAAGCTGCCAATCATCTTCTTTAGAAACACCTTCCAAATAATCATGAACTGTGGTATCAGTCTCTTTCTCAGACGAAAACCTCCTACTCTGCAAATGTCTTTTAAGCCCATAAAATAGCCAAAAGTAGCACATTGCTAAACCAGGGCAGCACGCCGGGTGTTCTATTGATATTTTTTGCAGTCAAAACCTGTAGTGTTAAAGCAGCCTTATGGGACGATGCATTTTCATAATGTAGCATAATTTCTTTCT
Organism: Agriotes lineatus; assembly: GCA_940337035.1. NCBI lineage: Eukaryota > Metazoa > Arthropoda > Insecta > Coleoptera > Elateridae > Agriotes > Agriotes lineatus. The sequence goes on along the minus strand of CALNHX010004631.1, from coordinate 7,446 downwards.
CTGGAACTCAACTCAACATTTCAGGCAAACATTTTTCAGCGTATCATGTAGCTATAACTGTCTTTTGTCTATCTATCTTAATTGCATTGACTAGACCCGTACTTTTAAAGAATACCGCATACATAACTTTTTCATAGCTCGCTTCTCCTTGGTCATTGCTGGAGGTTCTTCATCTTCTTCAATTCATACACGACTCTCTGGGCGGGGAGGCATGTCGAAAATGGGAATATAAGTTTCGTCACTCATCAGAATATTGGAAAAAAAATGTTTGTTTGCCATTACTTAGAAGATATAAAGTTTCATGGCCAATTCTGAAACGCTCAGTTTTTTAGGAATCAGAAAGCCAATGCCGCACAAAACGATTGATACTTTTTTTAAATGTTGGTGGTAGGGTATGCTTGTGTTAACAGCTGAGGATCTAATCTTGAGTTGATGCTCTATTACCGCATAAGTGGCTTTATCGCCCTCTTCAATTATTTTCTTAACAGCAGCAATGTTTTTTTTCGGTAACGGTCGTACGAGCATGCTCTGCTCATTTTTGATGCTGAACAAAATTCCTTTCGTGTTAAAACTCTTTATACCATGGTAAATTGTAACAAAAAAAGCTGCGTATTCACTAAAAGCCCAGTCTAAATGCTCTTTGCACTCATAACATCTTTAAAGTCATCATAAATCATGAGTCGAAAATGATAATTGGTTAATTCCATCTTTTGACTTTTAATGCCATTTTAAAAAATTAACAACTCGGGTTCTAACTAACGTAACTTCAACAACTAAACCTTAAATGGCAGATAAAGAGTTACTTTAAATAATACTGTGTGTTTTGTTTTTCACGGCCTAGTAGACTGTCTTATTCTCAATAATTATAGCTTGGCCCTCCTAGTTATTATTTATTAAAGGTCTTTAATTACAAACGCATTCTCCAGTATTGTTAACGTTAGCTGAAAAAACAGAATTAGTTTTAATTAGTGGAGATGGTTATAAAAGAATGCGTGAAGCTGCAGATATTTTTAACGAACCAAATCCAGAAAAACAAGTTCACTATTCAAGTGTAAGTAGAATTTTGAACCATTTTAAACGGACCGTTAGAATACAGTTATAATAAAGAACGTGCAAAAACTGTATACACGGAAATAAACCAGCTAAGCGTACTTCAGGAAGTTATCGAAAACCCTGTGAAGCACATTCTTAAGAAAAATAAATACCATGCCTACAAGCCAAGATTCATTTGTACCTTTCAAGAAAGAGACTATGATTTAAGGTATGATATTTCCATGTGGATCCAGGGTAAAATAGAAGAACAACAAGATTTTCATCTACATATTATGTTTGGAGATGAATCTACTTTTACAACAAATGGTGTTGTATCATCCCAAAATTGCAGATGGTGGTCAGATGAAAACCCAAATTTTGTTATCGATAACAAAAATCAATACTATCAAAAGACAAAAGTTTGGTGTGGTATATTAAATGATAAATTAATAGGTCCGTTCTTTTTCTGAGAAAATTTGAATGGTGATAGTTATTTGAACGTTTTGGAAAATGAATTGGGACAGCTTTTAGATAACATGATATTACAAGAACGGCAAAATTTATTATTTGTACATGATGGATATCCTGCTCATTCCACCAGAAATGTTTCCCAATGGTTGGATTGGCAATTGATGATAAATTGTTAGGACGAAATACCGATCCACGATGACCTCCTCGTTTCCCAGACCGTACAACGCTGGATTTTTTCTTATGAGGATATTTGAAACAAAAAGTGTACAAAGAGCAACCTTTCAATAATGTTGAAGAGCTTGGAACTTCCTTAAGATTACATTACAGAAATATTCCTGTCAGGATGGTGCGATCGACTTTAAGTGAATTTTATGAGCGAACAATTAGATGCATCGAAAGGGAGGGTGGACATACAGAGACGCTTCGATAATATTTTAACTTGTTTTTTACTTGTTCAGTTACCTATTGTATTTTTCTTCGTGTATTATTGTTCTTTTGTTTTCTCCATAGCCATCCGCGATAGTTTTGGTATGGTTTGTTGTTTATGTTTTAATTGAAAGTTTTTTTCATATGAAATATTATTAGTAAAGCATTTGCCTTCTTAAAAAGAATAATTGGGAAATTCTATAGTTCTGTTAAATACCGTTGCACCAAACATGAAGTGGACGGTTACCTAAGAAAATATAAATCCAAGTAAATTTTACAAATACGCTTCAAGTTGCTAAAAGTTATTTAAAAGTGATGTGGTTGTGTCTACTTTAATTACATATAAAATCAGAATAATAAATATATGTATCATACGGAACTAATACAAAATTTTCAAAAAAGAATACAAATTCGAATAGGAGACCGTGACTTTGTATTTGAGCATAACTTTTGATTCTAAACAACTTTTCTCACTAAAATGTTACCATATCTTTTAAATAATTCTTGAACGAATTCCATATTTATTGTCCTGCCCTGTATGCTGTTGGCTTGGAGCCATTCTAAATACATCTGATACGGTTATTGAACATGCACTAACTTGTGACGGAATTTAAATTTCGGTTGTACCACTAATAAAAGAATGTCCCATTTGTTGCGCAATTAATGGACCACACTGTATATACGGGTTTGAATAAATAGTGTTTACTTATCTCAGATTGTTAATTGTCTGTGTCACTCGATTCAGAAGTTGAGAGCATGAAGTCTTGCGGTAATTTACATTTGAGCATAACAATTAATACTGCAATTATACAGGGTGTTTCTTAAGTCGATCGTATGATTTCTGAAGGTACACTGTAACATAAAATGAAGTGTAAAACTCCTCGAAGGTTTTTGCCTATGATCTGTAGATTTATACCAACAGCATTGAACAACTTTTTTTTAAGGTTTACACTAACGTTCCTTCGAAAATGCGGTTACACAATAGCTAGAAATATCTTTACGTTGTTAATAACAGTAAAACAATCACAACAAACATCTAGTAATGCGCGTTACATCCATTTGCAAAATAAAAAGAAACTCTCCAGGCGGTGGAATTCGAACTAGCGCTTCGACGCGGACTCTGACTGATAGTCACATACTTTAACTTCTGAACCTCGGAAGCTCACATGTTATATTCGTGGTGTTGGCTCTATATTTGTGGGGCCTAAAATATGTTTATCAAGGTCAAAAATATGAACTATGTACAAAATGTACGTAATTAACGTAATTAATCTATGACTCATCAGTGTCCCATTCTTTTCGGGACACCTTGTATACACACAGAAGTATGAAAGATTATATAACACACTTTTAACCATCTTTTAGGGTTGTAAAAGTGAAATATTCGATAAGCAATAATATCTTCTGTACTGCTATATGGATGCGAGTCATGGAAGTTGAAGATGGACTCCCTTAACAGGCTCGTAGATTTTGAGACATGAGTGCTCAGAAGGCTATTACGTATCTCGTGAACTGACCGTGTGGCCAATGAGGAAATATTGAGGAGCTGTATGAGAGAACGATAACTATTGCTTGGTATAAAGAAAAGAAAAACTGCCTACCTAGCCCATATCATCAAGTATCTAAACTTTACGTTGCCAACTAATTATCGAAGAAAAAATAAAGGGCAGCAGGCGCGGAGTAGGCAGGAGGAAACACTCCTGGTTAAAGAACATCAGAAATTGGACAGGAATGAATGCCTATAGTCTATTTAGAAAATCTGAAGACAGGGATCAATTTGCCGTATTGTTGCCAACCTCCACTGAGAAGATGGCATCTCTAGAAAAAGAATAACATCCTTGCAATTTTTTATATTATACATTATATTATTACAATTACAATGCAACGGCTACGGAATTTAGTTTTCCAAGGTGCTCTGGACCTACAATCATTTATAATTGCTCTATACAATCGCATTTCTCAATATTGTTGCCGCTCTCTCTACAGAATAAGTCCCAATCGAATTTGCAACAATTTTGTTTATTTCAAAATGTTGAAAAATGTGGATGCGGACTGCTTGTGCATTGTTTTAGGTTTTTGTACAAGATAAAAAAAAAGAAAATGGTCGAAGGTATGGTTAGAGAGAACAATAAATACTCATGCAAATTTACTGAAAAAATTAAGATCAGCGATATGAATAACTGTCAAAACTTTCTAAGTTTAGATGGTTCAGCATTTCCTAAGTAAAATATAAGTTTTTTTTTAAATCTAGTTGTACTATTTCTATTTCCTCTCTCCGTGGCGCTACACTCCTATCGAACCTGGGCTTCCTTCAATTTCTTCCTCCACACATCCCTATCTTCCGCTGCTCTTTCCTAATTTCTTATCCGTAGTAACTCCGTGGCATCTTGCGTTATGTTCTCTGACCATCTAGGCCGGGGTCTCCCTCTTGTTCGTGTCCCTTCAAAATGTGCTTCGTAAATCTTTTTTTCTGGTCTGTTATCTGGTAGTCTAATCAGGTGTTCGGCTCATTGCAACCTTAGTAGCTTAATGTGAGTTACCAGGTCCGCTGATTTATACCTTGCATATATATCGAAACTATAGAAAATCTTCCAACCTTCATTCTCTCATAGTGGCCCAAATATTTTGCGAAGTATATTTCTCTCAAACCTGAGTAGCATTTCTTCAGTTCTCTTTGTAAGTGTTCAGGCTTGGCTTCCGTGCGTCACAACCGGTCTAATCATCGTTTGATATATTTTTATTTTAGTATCTCGGATTATTATTGTTGATTTCAATGTTTTATGTAGTGCATAGTAAGCTTTGTTTCCTGCTAGTATTCTTCACTGAGCTTCTTGCGATATATCGTTGACTTCATTTAGTTGTGATCCCAGGTAATTAAATTGCCTCACTACTTCAAAATTTCGGTAATCCATTATTATGTTTTGTCCTAGCCTTCTACTAGGTTTGATTGTTAGGCACTTAGCTTTTTTCCTCGTTAACTTCTAGACCGTACTTTTGTGCTTTCATTTCTGTTCTTTTATATGCGTCTTTTAGATCTGATATTGACCTTGCGATGAGCTTTAGGTCGTCAGCGTATCCTATGATCTGTACAGACTTGTTTGCTATTGTGCCACTTTGTTTCCTTTATTACCTTATCTAGGACAAGGATACATAATACGGGCGCCAAGCTGCATCCCTGTCGCAATCCGTTATTAGTGTTAAACGACTCTGTTAGCTTATTTTGTATTTTGACTTGGGAATTTGCATCATTCATTGCTGTTCTGGTAAGTCTAACATATTTCTTAGGAATTCCACACGCTGCATACAGCGCTTACCTATCCACGCTGTCGTATGCCTGTTTAAAGTCGACAAACAGTTGATATATGGCTATATTGAATTCCCAAGATTTTCCCGCAATTTTCCTTGTGAAAAGTTGCTCCGTCATTGATCTATCCCTCTTAAAACAGGCCTGGATATCTCTAATTATTTCTTCGACATACTCATTTATGCGCTTACCCAGTATGTTAGTGAATATTTAATAAGCTACAGCGGTATGTTATTTGTGCGGTGATCACTTAACAACTCGGAGAAATGTTCTTTCCATCTTGCTAATACCCTTTTTTTTCTATTAGCCATTTTCCTTGGACGTCCTTGCGAGTTGAAGTTCTGGGTTGGAACTCTTTGCTGGTATACTTTAGAACTCTGTATAGTTGTCTACTTTCTTTGTTTCTATTAGCTTGCTCTATTTCTTTCAACTGTGTTAATAGCATTTTCCTTTTCTTTTTTCTACATAGTTTCTTTGCTTCTCTCCGCATCGGTTGGTACCTTTCCGTTGTTGCTCTTGTAGGTCTTTAGAGTGGTGCCTTCTTTGCTTCATTTCGTTTGCTTAGTGCTTCTTCGCATTCATGGTCCCTCCATGCCTCTTTTTTCTTCTTCTGGCTAATTCCTAGCACCTTTTCTGCCACACTAAGTAAGTTATTATTTAGTCTCGACCACCTTTTTTCCACTCCCTCTTGCTCCTTAATTTCCTCTTTATCTGCGTTCCTTCTTAAGTGTTCTTCAAATAGTCCCTGAGTAACTTCTTCCTATTTAGATTTAATATTCCATAAAACTAGTAGCAAATTGTAAACGTCTATACATTGTACAGTATCTCTACACAAAATTTCTGGCATTTATTTTTTAAAGATAGCACATCTTTCGATGTTAGTGATTTTCGATTCGACTGAAACGATTTGGTGCAATAATACACATAGGTTGCTCAATATTTCACAAGTTGCGCAATATATTTCAACGGAGTGTTTGATGGTTTTGCACCAACGTTCAAGATAACCTTCAGTCAATCATTAATATTGTTCAATGTTAGATACTGCCCAATGGTTCATTTTAGCGACATCGTAATCACCTTTAAAGCTATTTAAAAAATATGTAAAGGGCTTTACCCAGAACTTCCCTCGTCAACATTGTGGCGCTAAATAATTTCAAAAATCAAATTAAGTTAGGAGTACAAATATCTTCACGTTTCTAATAAATTAAATGCATTTTCAAATTTAAAAAAAAATGTATGCCGCTGGGATTTGAACCCGCGGCATCTGCAGCTCTGCAAAATGCTCGATCTTAACCGAATCTCCGCAGAAGATATAAGTACGGCGAAATTTCATCTGCGCTACCGCTTCTCTTCGGGAAAAGTCCGGCACGCGCGTCTCTTCAAGAGCACGATGTAATGGTTGAAACATTTTTACTCTTTTGTGACATTATCCTTTATCGGTTGACTCTTATTTTCGGCAAATGTAAAGCCTGACCTATGTGAAAGTTACTACTTCATTTTATTTAAAAATTAACACAAAAGTAAGCAAACTTCTATTTTTGTAAGGTGCTCACCCTGTATATATTTGTATGAAATTGTACCAGTTTCATGCGAGGTAGATATATAATATGTATGCAAAATATGGTCTTCCTCCGAGAAATAGTTTTTGAGCTATACTGCCAACAGACAGACAGACAGACAGACAGACAGACTGACGGAATTGAGAAAACCTCTTATTCGTGATCTAGGGACCTTGAAACGTGAAGATCTGAAAAAATCTCGGAAGGTGATTTTTTCGTGATTAGAATACTTCCTTCTCCTTTCATACGAGGGAAGTAAAAAGGAAATTAATGTAAATAAAAATCACTAAAGCGTTTGAGTTCAAATTGAAAATCTGCATTAAAGCGTGCCTTAATAACATCAGAAGCGCTCTGCGCTCTTGTTAATAATAACCGAATTACACCCACAAAAGGAAAGCAACACAATTTGTTCACACTGTAGGGAACGTAGATCAGACAGACAGACAGACAGACTGACGGAACTGAGAAAACCTCTTATTCGTGATCTAGGGACCTAGAAACGTGAAGATCTGAAAAAATCTCGGAAGGTGATTTTTTCGTGATTACAATACTTTCTTCGCCTTTCAGACGAGGGAAGTAAAAACGAAATTAATGTAAATAAAAATCACTAAAGCGTTTGAGTTCAAATTGAAAATCTGCATTAAAGCGTGCCTT